>UXGC01002568.1:0-10995 GCA_900480045.1 Eurytoma adleriae
CATATGGCACTTGAACTGACCTTTATTTTAATTAAACTAGCGGAATGGCACCTGAACCACGTTCACGTTCACGTTCATGTACGCCAAATCGAACGCACCCAACGTCTGTTCCTAACTATGGCCCTTTACATGCAAAATGGAGTAAGGAATAAGGAATAAGAATAAGCGTTTATTCTTTATTCTAACACGGGATGTATAACTATGTATACTGCGAATAAGAACTTATTCGTTATTCTTATTCGTATCATTTGTAGGTTAGAAATCCGATCGATATAGATATACTACCTGTGTTCTTTCTTATTCTTATTCCTTATTCCTTAGTCCATTTACCGTGTAAAGGGTCTATTCCTCTTATTCCCTCCTATTCCTCATGTATATATAGAAATGACCTCAGACACAAAAAAAAAGGAATGGGAATGGGAATGGGAATGAGGAATAATTGAGAATAAGAAAGGAATAATTAGGAATAAGGGACTATACACGTAAAAAGGAATAGGAAATGGAGAATAACAAATCGCTTGTATAGATATTTCTATATGCATTAGGAACAAGCACTTATTCCTAATGTATATAGATATACAAGCAATGTATTTTTTATTCTCTATATATTCCCTATTCCTTTTTACGTGTATAGCCCCTAAGAAATAAAAAATGTTGTTATTCTTCCTTATTTCTTCCTTATTCTCAAAGTAATATATAAAAATTTTAAAAGTTTTTGTTAACTTTTGTGTAGCCTTAGAACATCCTTAATGCATTAACTATTATTTTGTAATGGAAAAATCCAACTTTGACCTCATACTCAGTGCTGGGCTGAGGCATATTCCGTGGGACATGTTTTATATTTTTGATGCGTTTTGGAACCCCGAAAGACTAACTTCAAGTCGGTAAAGTCGGAGAGGTCCGGATGCCTAGGGGGTTTTTGCAACTACAACCAAATTTGACTTGTTTCAATTCGGGGCATTCCGAATTTCTTATTGAAAAGTAAAATAAACAACGCTCAGCCCGCCAAACCAGAAGCCAAGTTACAGTTGCTGACTGTTTGAGGTTAGGTCAAAATTAAGGCTCAAGGTCGAGCTTCTTCCAAAATGTGCACTGTTGAATATCTCAGGACTCCGGCCGACTTCCGGAGACCACAGACTTACTTACTTAATTTTAACCTAAAAAAATAAGCAGTCAGCAGGAATAAGTCTTTTTCTTTTTAATGAAAAAATTAGAAAAAAAAAACACTAGGCGTCCGAAGCTCTGCAGCGTCACTGACTTGAATTTAGTCACGGGAGTTCCAAAACGCATCAAAAGTATGTACAAAACAAGTCCCACGGAATATGCCCCAGTCCAACACTGCTCACACTGTGGATAAATTCAGAGATCCCGTTAAGGTAATTGTCCCCTTACTGCTCAAGTCAGCATTGGGATAGAAATTCATGACTGGCGTAGTAGACATCGCAGCGCGAGTGATAGAAAGAGAAAGAACTATAGGTGCGAGTGTGATAGTGGGAATGATTAGGTTAGGATACTCTAAACATTTATTTTTGAATTCAAATTTCATCTATTATTGCTATTAAAATGTTAATTATATCAGTTTTTGAATATCATATTCTTGTATAGTTTTCTAGTTCTTTTACCAAAAGTTTTTGATAAATCTTGAATATCCCTTGGACAATTGAGAAGTTTTCGTGTGTACATTATTTCTGCACGTCATAAACAATTACATAATTTAAATGTCTTTCGTAATTAGCTAATTTGTTAGATCTCGAGTAAAGATGAAATGCGCATCCGTCATGAGTAACAGCGAGAAGAAGCGAGAGAAAGAGAGAGAATGTGTTGGAGGGTAAAAAAAAGTTGGTCGAAAGCCGATCGCATACTAGATCGCGCTAGTGCGCGCGGAACGCCTGCAGGGGAGGCCGCGGGAGAAAGAGAGGAGCGCGCGCGGCGAGAGAGGAGAGCCGTGCGCCGGGCGGCCGCAGGAAAGAAGAAGAGAAGCGGACGAGTCGCGGGCACACAAGAGCGCCATTAAGTCCAAGGTTAGAATGCAGCGAAAATCGCGGCAGATCGCTCGCTCGCCTGCCTGCACAACGATTCCTTCGACTCGCGTGCTCCGCGGCGGCGGCTAGGTATCCTATACTTTTACCGCGGCGATTTTCCTCTCACCGCCGCGAGGACTAGCTTTCTCCTGGCTGTAAAAACCTTTTTCTCAATACTCCTTCAGAAGTTTGTCGATATTTTACTTTTGGGTTTCTCTTCGTACTGTACTGCACTCCTTACTGTTGCAGATTTTTTTCATGCGGTCGCTTTGTATTTTTAACGTCATTTTTTTTTTACTTGAATTGATCAGTCGCGCAGTTTGGGTATGTTGTAGATCCAACCTGCTGATTCTTATTTACGAAAAAATTACTGAAACACAAAAGGAAGAACTAGTGACATTTAATTGCAATTATTACAAGAATTAAATCGATTTTTCAACGATTACATGATTTTTTTTTATAATCAGTTGTAAACAAGTAAATGGTATAACAGTATAAAACCTAGGCAACAAACCCGTTAGTGTGAAACATGTGAGATTAGGAGTCCACCTGGCGGTAAACGTATAACTACACTGAAAAATCTAAGCCTAATAACGCATATCTTAATAAACATTTTGAAGAATAATTAATTATTAAAATAGAATATTCATTGTAAATTTAAATGTTTATGCAAATGTCAAAATATTAGATCTAAATGCAGTGGCCTAACAATATAATAAATATCGCATGTAGAAATTAAAGAAACTATTAAACCGAAAAACGAAGAACTGCTCTTACATGATATCATAGTCTATAAATTAAAGACTTATACTAATACTGGTGAGTAAGTAAAGGAATAATTTAAGCAATATAGCAGATAGTCTCATGTACCACTTATCTAAAATTACTAGATAAACAGTGTTATATAAATAAAATTATTCGCGTCCAATATGGATGAAATAATATTGTAAATTTTATAAAAAAAGTATTATTCTTCAATTATAGACTGACTGACCTCTGAGTGCACAGTTTTTAAAAAGATTTTATCACAAACAAATTTTAAGAGTAAAAAATTAAGTATGTATCTAATTGTTTATTTTTGTTGTATTCTTGATACTCTTTCTCTCAAAATATGAAAAAGTAAAAAAACCGCTTGAATCCAGAAAGAATTACGCCAATCGAACCTAGAGAGACTCCGTTTTTTTAAAAGTGATATTTCACTCAAATAAAGTGATTTTGTTACTTTTGTTTTTCTAAATATGAGTGTACAATATGTATTTTTACATAGGAGTGTACAATTCCCAATATATATTGACAGTCTCGAAAAGAAATATTAGTAAGAAATTCACACAAGTTCATCTTCCTTCGGTTAAAAAAAAAAAAAAGTAAAACGTCGAAATTCCAACGCTCGCATTTAGCTATAGAAGCCGCGCAAAGGAGCAAGCGGCATTTCCCTAGCGCGCGCGTCGTACGCTCGCGCGCATTAATATTCAACGGCGAATAAATTATCATAATGCGCGGCTCTTGGGACAAGACGGCGAAAAAAGAAAAACGAAAAGGAAAGAAAAGAGCGGCTCGCGATCGGCCGCGGTATACTCGCGGGGTGCCCGCTCGCTCGAGCCTGGCCTGGGCGCATGCACGGCTCATTATGCACGTCGGCGGGGCGCGCGATTTTGCCGAGATTGATCTGTACGCACACGCTCGGATGCTCGGCGTCGGTACCCCGGCGACTTCTTTGCTCGGCCGATTAACTCCCCCGTCTCCTCCGCCCCCGCGCGCCGATCTGTTGCACACGCTACACGGCGCGGCCTCTCACTTTCGCGCTGCGCGCTGACTGCACGCTTCTATGCACTTTTGCTACAGTCTTGCTTAGGTGTACTCTCGGTTTTATTCCGATATTTTGAGGAAGATTTTTAGCCTCGGTTGAGTAGATGAAATGTGCGGCGTATGAATGTAATTAAAAGTTTAGAAGGAATATTTAAAATTGATATCAAGAGAAGCAAATGAAAATGAAATTATATTACACTGTTTAAAAAATTTTAAGTTGGAAATTAATTAATAAAAAATAAAATTCAATAAGTTAGTTTTTTAGAATGTTGGACTCGTTACATGTTATTTGTGACGTCAACAGTTTTATTTCTATTTCATGAATCATTTTTTTAAGGAAGTTAAATTTTTATTGTTATTACTAAAATTAATACGCTTGCTGTAGTATTAACTTACATGTAAAAGTATACCAATTTCAATAACTTTTTTTTCTTGAAGAATGAATAAAAATCCTTTGATTTTTTAAGAAAATCAATAATGCAATTTTTTCCTATTTTATTTTCACCTTAACAAACATTGAGAAACTACAAACATAATTGGTGCATAAATAAATTCAATTTATTATAAATAATATACATGTAGATGAGGAATTGTTTGGAATTGCATTGCATGTGGGATTATCGTGACTCATGAAAATGTTAACTGTCTAACAAAGAAGAACAATACCTGCTAGTTTACTATCCACTAAAGCTTAATATTTAATTCCGGAAAGAATAAATTCTATACAAACCCGTGAACTATTTGCTTTCTTAAAATAAGACTTTTAGATTGATTGAAAATTGATTAACAATTAATTATGAATCTTCTAAAAATACTGTAATTCTATAAATTTCAAATTAAAAAAAAAAATAAATAAATAAAGTAGAATTAATTATTTAGAATCGCAAATAAACGATAGGTAGCATTAAGAACTTTGAGATTTTGTTTGTTAAACAAAATTTGAAGACAATTGTGAGGCTATTTGCTTGTTTTAACGCTCGAGATATTTTTACTGGTGTTAGTTTGAACGCTCTTCAACAGCTAGTAACGAGGCTCTTACAAGTCACGGATATGCACCAATGAAATGAATGAAGCGTGCTGGTAGGTCGTAAACCTCGACTTAAATCACGTAATATTCATTGCTCCTTTTGAAATCTGGCACTAGGTCTAGAAATTTCTTAAAATTATTTAAATTAACCTAAATAGATTTTGTTTTATTCGTTTTGAAAATAATCTAATACGCAATAAAATATTTTATTAAGCAACGCCTTTTCTCGATTTTGATTTTTTTTAATAAATCAGAAAAATATGTAGACGAATATCTATACACAATTTCTTCTTTATAATGTAAGAATATTTTTATGATTTTTTCTCAAACCAAATACTCACTTATAGACTAAATAATAGCGGGATATATTCTAATTTTTGGGGTTAGAAAATAAATTATAATAATTGGAAAATTTTTAATTTATTAATTCATTATTGTTGGAATGTGGTTATGAAATAAATAGGATACAGATCAGTTTAAAAGTAAAAGACTTTATTCGAACGTCACATGTTAGAGAAGGATCGTCCGTGCTGTAGAGCTGTCTCTGTCAGACTAAAAGTTCTGCACATTTTCCTAAGCAAAAACCCGAGGGTCTGGAGGTAGCCAGTAGGGCCTATTAGGCGCGTGACCGACATCACGGAGAAAACCCTAAGACTGGACTGGTCAAATCGTAAACTGAAAAAGTGCAGGTGGCGGTTGGGTCCACAGTCACAAAAATATTTTCTTACTCCCTGTGCCTCTACAATGCATTATTTGTCTATTCATTTTTGTAATATTCCAACAATTATTTTATTAATCTACTTAAACAAATATAAAATCTTACATTGAAATATTAAATTCCCTTCGCATCATTTTGAATTTTGGCGCCATTTTTAATTGGAAATTTACCCATCAACCAATCGAATTTTTTTATAATTACAAGTGATTGAATAAATTGATATCATTAAAAAAGATATGATGATCAGTAGAATTATTTGAATATTAATTATTTTAATATTATTTTATTATTATTTGTTTATTTAAATACATCATAACATATCCTGCCATCGTTTTTTTTTTCAAAGAGAATTGACATCGCAATAAGTTAACTGCATACAGCAAGACAATGGGATAACTCTGGATTACGGGAAAATCGAAGGGTTATAATTACTCGAGAAACTCGAGTTCGCGCGAGCTTCGGAATTATAAGAGACTCGAGGGGCGCGACAATAGCCGTGATGAGAAGCCGACGGCTGGGGCCCGGTCATTCAGGGCACGCACAGCCATACGCCGCACTCGGCCTCCGCTGCACTCGACTCTCGATTCTCGAATCTCGCTATTCGAACCGGCTATGCGTCTTCCACGTCCTCGGGCTCCGTACCCTCCGGCCCTCTTGGCTTGTTTATGCGCCTCGCATAAAACGAGACCGCGGCGGACGTACGGCGCTTTACACATTTCGCGAATTCACATTGGAAGCTTGTTTTCTAGACTTTATTCGAAAACTTTAAAAAGTTTATAGTATTATTTTATTTATTCCTACGTATAGCGAGTTTTTTTCTTAAAACTTAGGGAAAAGGAAGGGTGACTTTTAACAGAAAATCTCGCGAAAATTGCGGTAATTTTTTTTTATGACGGTCTGTTTATGTAAACATTTTCAGTGGTACAAACCATGCTATATTTTTTTTTCTAAATTACTGTGGGAAACAATTTCTCCTTGTATTTTTCTCACAATCAGAGCGCAGATAATGGGTTTAAATGAAACTTCGGAAATTATTTTGTAATATTTAATTGTAACATTAATTACCTTTAATTTGATCGCGTAGGGTGCTTTATTTATAGAGGATATATAGCTTATTTTTTTACATAGCTAGAAATAAACTAATAATGTTTAGTTGTATCTGTTGAATAAAAACTTATATAAGTTTGATATAATAGAGTCATTTATTTCATTATTCGTTACTATAGTAAACACAAATTTTCAAAATGTTATACAAATTGGTAATCACGTGGGTTGACACTTCCCTCGCCGTCGCATTAACGGACCGATGATGTCAAATTCAGGCCCAGACTATTTTAGCGCTTTTTTTTATCTGAATTATTAGCCTCCGACGACGCGCCCTCCAAACTAGTTTGCACGGATGAGATTCGTGGACGCATATCGCTGGCTGCGCGAAAGAGCATATAAATAGCCTCGCGTCTCACGAGCCGTTCAATTAAGCTCCTTTTTTTTTCCTTTTCTCGCAGACTTTTTTTCTTACTCCCTTTTTTCGCTCCTCGCCTTCGGCGCGGTGCGCAAGCCCGAATAGATCTTTTGCATATTTTACGCGCTCCATTGTTTCCGAGTCGACGGCCCTCGCTGGACGCACACGCACAAGTTTCAACAAAAGAAATTGCCCCTTTTTCAAAAAGATTTTTTTTATGTTTTTAAATTTCAGATAAAAACTTCAAGGCTTTTTTTTAAGTCTGAAATAATTGCGAAAAGTAATGGAATGTATGCGTACCGCAAGTTTCTACTTTAGAGAAAAAGTAAATGGAAGTACAAAATTTTTAAGTAAAATGCAGAGATAACGATATTCTGAATGTTTACAGAGAAAATAGAATTGTTTTTTTGAGTATTTCATGAAACTCAACTTTTTTTAAAGCAGAGTGCATTTCAAAATTTTTTA
This sequence comes from Eurytoma adleriae, assembly GCA_900480045.1. Taxonomy (NCBI): domain Eukaryota; kingdom Metazoa; phylum Arthropoda; class Insecta; order Hymenoptera; family Eurytomidae; genus Eurytoma; species Eurytoma adleriae. Next base: position 7,500 of record UXGC01002568.1, read on the forward strand.
TTATAGATGCCAGATATATTTAATACTAAATTAAAATTTAAATACCACCAAAATTATCAAGCTACATTATAATTTTTAATTTTTTAAAACTGGATTTACTTGTCTTTGTCATTCAAAAAATCAATACTATATTTGTTTTACTAAAATTTATTAAGATGGGTATTTATAATTTGAGTTTTCTCAGTTAATTTATATTGCAAGTAATACATGAATGATGCATTAGCTGGAACTTGAATTTTACAGTTAAGTCCCGAGTGAACTCACGGCTATTAAAAGTTTTAGCGTCAGCGCTAGGCAATAACTCAAACGCTTCTAGACAACATGTGTGCACACATTGTGTAAAAAAGTATGAAATTTTAATGCAGGCTGCCGTGCATGTGCAATTTTTTCCACTCAAGAAGATGCTGTTATCGCAAATTTAATAACTTCTCATTTAGCCAGAAGTTATATATAATAGATAATTTAAACAATATAATACAATTTGACTTTAGTCAAATAAATAATTTAGTCGAATAAATAATAATGTATTTAAACAAATGGTATACAATTTGAAATAATCGGTGTAAACATTTTTCTTCGGGTATTAGAAATGAAAATCCAATATTAAAAAAAAGAATGATTGTAGTACACTGCAACATGCTATAGAAGAAGGTTGCGATGAAAATGACAGTTAATCATAAGTTATTAAGCCAGACCAGCATTCAATATAACATATGTTCGCTATACTTCATTTTTGCTAGAGCGGAAAGTAACTGCACCAAAGTATACACAGTAAATAAGTGGATTTTCCTCAATAAAAAAAAAAGAGTAAAACTTTTTCGCGCACATAAACTAGAAAATATACAAAAAACGTTTACATTATATTTCAGTACATAAGTTGATTAGATCAATAATGTCAATAGATCGCGTTTATTAAAAAATTTAAAGAAAATCCGAAAATATTCCGACTAAATATTCCAACGACCGAGTACTATAGCTGACGTGTACAACGTATACCAATAATCGATCAATTAGCGTTAAAGCGCGGATCAAAAGCCGAAAAGAGGGCTGTTTAAAAAATCAGCAGGGAAAATTCGTCGGCTATTGGTCGGATTGACGGGGGCGAGGTAGATAGGGTCGTCGGCGTTACATTCGCCCGTTCTCTCGGGTTATCCGTGACGCGTATTCGTCCCTCTGACGTCAATGGCTGGGGTTGCGCGTCGCAGTTCAGTTTCCTTGCTCGTGCACACCCTCACCCCGCCGGGCCGCCCCCTCCCCCTCCATCTCCGCCCACTCGCTCTCTCCCGTCCGCATTTTCCGCGCGGACTCGCCACCCGCGCAACACACAACGCGATGCCGGTCCTTATCGATCTTTGCCCTCTCCCGCTCTCTCTTGTCTCTCCTCTTTTCGCGAATCCCTTTTTTTCTCCTCTCGTAACGACGCTGCTAAGAGAGCCTTTTTCGCACTCCTCGAATTCCTCTGCCAACGCTTTCTCGACTTCTACTTAATTTACTAGCTGCGACAAAAGCTTGTTTTGAGGATATTTAATTTTTTTTTAATCTTTCATGGATACGGCAGTTTACACTAAAATTTTTTTCGCTATAAGTTAAGTGTGAAAATAAATTTCTTTGAGGGTAAACATTTGAATGTAATATTTAAGTGTTAAGTGCTTTTGATGAATATTTCATAAAAATGTTCGTTTTGTTTACATAATTAGTACATATATAAAAAGGCACCTTTATTTATTTATACTCAAATTTATACAAATTTATGTGCTGAGAATTTAAACACTATTAAAAAAGTGTTAATTTTTTTTTACAATAAAATTCCCAATTTCGTATTTTGCATGCGATCTTTCTATACTACAGCATACAGAGAGACTGAAGTGTGTTTAAATTTAAAAAAGTTTAAAAGCAATTTATAATTTATACAATTTTTTAAATTAATAGTAATAGTTTTTTAATTGTAGTTCTTTTTGGATCCTATCCTGATAGAAATCGCCAATTTTTAGGTTAGACCAACCCATTTTTTAATAGTTACTGAACAAAAAGTGGCCACTTTTGATCTTCAAATAGTACCTGGCTAGTTCAGTTTATGGTTATGGTTAATTGATAATCTGCTGAACAATTATTGTACAAGAAAAAACGAACGAATAGCAATCTAACCTCAAAATTGCAACTTTAATGCAAATTTTCGGCCCTCGTACTTTAAAAAACACGTGTAAAATAAGTGATTGTTTAACTCGTGTGACTTTTGTTACACAAGTTAAATAATCCATCTCCGCACTCATGCTAAAAAGTACTATTATTTAAATTTACACTTGTTTCTGTCAGTCTTAGTTAACCTAACCATCCCTTTAAATCTGAATTAGTGAAATTTCTGAAATTTCACAATTTTGTACGAATAGTCACATATTGTCAGTCAAAAATATCACCATATACACCTAATTTCACTAATTCTAATTCATAGGGATCGTTATCACCCTGGTAGAAAATTGACCATATTCTGGTCAATAAATGTTAAAATGACGTATATCTAAAAATGTTGCAAGTACTCTTTGCAACATTTTTAGATATACGTTATTTTAACATTTATTAACCAGAAATTCTGCCCAGAATATGGTCAATTTTCTACTAGGGCAGTTCAACTGGTCAGGTCAAACGTAAAAATAAAAAATATCGAGCACTCCTTAAAAAAATTAAAATATTGGTAAAAGAGTCGTACATTGCTGTCGCGAAAGAGCGGAAGTTTCGCGAAGCCAAGAGGGTCGGAAGTGGCGGTCGCGCGGGGGGTTGGTCGCTCGGCCGCTCGGCGCGCCGACGGGGAAGAGGAGCGCGCCCCCGAGTACCCGCGGTCGATACGCGATTTCGCCTCTCTCTCGACACCCGGCGATTTCCCCACTTCGGCGAGTACCGTGTGCGCGCCGAGGCCGGCGCACCGGCGATCCGCCGGATTCTCCGATCGAACGCACTACACACGCCGCGCGCTCGCTCGCTCGCCGGCGAAGCGAGCGCAGGTAAGACGCGCCCCTCTAGTATGCACGTACGCGTCCGCTGGGTCGACGAACGCGCGAAGCTTTTCAACGGAAGCCTCGCGCTTAAGCTGACGTGATAAAATTAGAGGGCCGCCTGCTGCACACTTTTCGCGATGTACACCTGCAAATCGAACGCGTCGCAATCGCGCGGCCAACGTCGCGCGAGTTTTCAGAGGCGAACGTTCGCGGACTCGTTCTTTTTATGTGATTAGCGTAATTTAATTATCCCGTGTATGTTTTGTCCCTTTGCGTGATGATTGGATAGGCCCCTGTTGTTGGTCTTTTGTCGCGTGAATGTTTGTTACTTTTCGGTCTGTCGTTGTTTTTTTTTGTTACTGCAAATTAAAAGTGGAGAATTTTAATACCTGAACGACCCTGGTATAAAATTGACCATATTCTGGGCATAATTTCTGGTCAATAAATGTTAAAATGACGTATATCTAAAAATGTTGCAAATACTCTTTGCAACATTTTTAGATATA
>UXGC01002569.1:0-10994 GCA_900480045.1 Eurytoma adleriae
AGCGAGTCACACTCGACATAAATGATCTGAGCCAATCAGAGAGAGGGAATATATGTATACAAGCTCTCTGATTGGTCGAAACGGTTTATGTCGAGTACGATACACTTACAGAATACGGCCCCAGACGGCCAGACAGCACAACTAAATGTGCAACTAAACAATACTGCAGCGCCATAAACGATTATTTAGAAGCTAACCTCTGATGGCTGAATGGCTCTGAATTCTCTGATGACTGATCTTTTTTTTAAACCTTAAGAGGTATAGTTATGATATAATCTACGTCCTCATTGCTCTGATCTTATAGGGGCACAGGTGAGACGCCCACGCAGGCAGTCAGCTATTAAAGATCTCCGACTCGTACAGTCGAGAACCTCTGTACCCTCGACAGATATATAAGACTATCTACCTATCCCGACTCGCTACTATCTGATCTGATTCTGTGCATTGTATGTAGGTGTAATACACGAGTTTTGTTTCTGCAGTGAGTGCAGTACTGCAGTCTATATTCGACGACGACGACAATCGACATGGCGGTACCGTCAACCGCAATAACATCCCGAAGTAAAAAACACTTTTTGGGTGTTCCAGCTCCACTAGGATATGTTGCTGGAGTCGGAAGAGGGTAAAGTATCCTTTTTTAAATTCACGTACAATTTATACGTTATTAAACTTTGCAATAGTAAAAATGACAATTTCTCTTTCTAACCTCAAATTTTGGTTTTTCACTTATTTAGAGCGACTGGCTTTACAACCCGGTCGGATATTGGTCCTGCAAGAGATGCCAACGACGTATCGTAAGTACAACAATCTAACTTTTTTTTAAATTTTCTTTACTTATTCATTAATGTATCATAAATGATTTGACAGAGATGACAGACATGCTCCGCCAACTAAGCGGGCTAAAAAGAAGGAAGAGGAAGAGGAAGATGAAGAAGATTTGAACGATTCTAATTATGATGAATTCTCGGGATATGGTGGTTCGTTATTCAGTAAGGTAAGATTTATTAGCTAAAAGGATAATGTTATTGTTTATTGCAACAAACTGTTCAGTTGTTACAAATTTACTATTTAAAATCTTTTATAAAGTTTAGTAAATAAGATTAATAAGCAAGTTTTAAATATATATGTTCATTTCTTTTTATCAAAATTAATGAATTTTTCTTGTATAGGATCCTTATGACAAAGATGACGAGGAAGCTGATCAAATATATGAGGCAATTGACAAGAGGATGGATGAGAAACGAAAAGATTATAGGGAAAGACGATTACGTGAAGAATTAGAGCGTTATCGTCAAGAGAGACCAAAGATCCAACAGCAATTTTCAGATCTTAAAAGAGAATTGGCACAAGTTTCTGACGACGAATGGAGAAATATTCCTGAAGTTGGAGATGCAAGAAATAGAAAACAAAGAAACCCCAGAGCGGAAAAGTTTACACCTTTGCCAGATTCAGTATTGGCAAGAAATTTAGGAGGTGAAACTGCTACAAGCATAGACCCTTCAAGTGGTTTAGCATCAATGTTACCCGGGGTGGCTACTCCTGGAATGTTAACACCTACTGGTGACCTCGATCTAAGAAAAATTGGTCAAGCTAGAAATAACTTGATGAATGTTAAGTTGAATCAAGTTTCAGATTCTGTTGAAGGACAAACAGTAGTAGATCCTAAAGGCTACCTCACAGACCTTCAAAGCATGATACCTTCTTATGGTGGAGATATTAAGTAAGTATTAATTTAATTTTTTTCTTATTTATTTAATTATAAATGATTTAAATCCTTTTTTTAACTTTAAAACATTTATTAGTAATAAATGACAAATAAAAATGTATATATTTCTAATTTAATGAACAACTTTAATTAATTAATTTACTTTTTAATTGTTATTTAAAAAAATGATTGATTTATTTTTAGTGACATCAAAAAGGCTCGACTTCTTTTGAAATCAGTTAGAGAAACCAACCCAAATCATCCACCAGGTTGGATTGCCTCTGCACGTTTAGAAGAAGTTGTTGGAAAAATACAAGCAGCCAGAAATCTCATTATGAAAGGATGTGAAGTTAACCCATCTTCTGAAGACTTGTGGCTAGAGGCTGCAAGATTGCAGCCTCCAGATACCGCCAAAGCCGTCATATCTCAAGCAGTGAGACATATTTCCACTTCGGTTAGAATTTGGATCAAAGCAGCAGACTTAGAGTCAGAACCAAAAGTTAAACGAAAGGTATTTCGTAAAGCTTTGGAACATATCCCCAATTCTGTGCGCTTGTGGAGAGCTGCAGTGGAACTGGAAGAGCCAGAAGATGCTCGGATACTACTCAGTCGCGCAGTCGAGTGCTGTCCAACAAGTGTTGATTTGTGGCTGGCATTGGCAAGATTAGAAACTTACGATAACGCCAGAAAAGTCCTCAACAAGGCGCGAGAAAACATTCCAACTGATCGACAAATTTGGACTACTGCTGCCAAATTAGAAGAAGCGAATGGAAACAAACATATGGTTGAAAAAATCATTGACAGAGCAATTTCATCTTTATCTGCTAATGGAGTGGAAATAAACCGTGAACACTGGTTCAAAGAAGCAATGGAGGCTGAAAAAGCAGGTGCAGTGCACTGCTGCCAAGTGATCATAAAATCAATCATTGGATCTGGAGTAGAGGAAGAAGATAGGAAGCATACTTGGATGGAAGATGCTGAAACGGTAAGATTTCTACTGTTTTATTAGTAACATTCTGCATGAAAATATTCAGATAATAAATGACTAGTATTTATAATTTATAATAAAAAAAGGGAAATAAATGTTATCTGACTTAATAAGATAGACTAAATTAGTATCAGTTTAAATTCAGTCAACTACTATCTCTTTATTAAAGTAATTAAACTTTGGTACTCTTAAGTTAGAGAGTACCAAAGTCACTTGAGTCTAGATTTACAGAAGCAATACAAAAAGAAATTCATAAATTATTGTACTTTTTAATATTTTTATTTCAAATTAAATTAAATAATTAAAACAATCCTAAACTAATTCAGTCTTCTTTTAAATTGTATTTAAAATTATTAGAGTTAATTTAAAAATGTTTGTTATTTGCAGTGTGCCCAACAAGGTGCTCTTGAATGTGCAAGAGCAGTGTACGCTTATGCATTGAGTGCATTCCCCAGCAAAAAATCTATATGGCTGAGAGCAGCCTACTTTGAGAAAACTTATGGAACGAGAGAGTCTTTGGAAGCCTTACTGCAGAGAGCTGTTGCCCACTGTCCTAAAAGTGAAGTTCTTTGGCTTATGGGAGCTAAATCGAAATGGTTGGCGGTAAGCACATTTGTATTTTAAATTTTTATTAGTTTTTTAATTGTTTAAAAAAAGTTTAACTGTTTTAAAAAAAAATCTTGGATTTTTTAAGCTTAAAAATTATTCTACAATATTAATTTCCAGGGCGATGTACCAGCAGCCAGAGGAATTTTGTCTCTTGCTTTCCAAGCTAATCCCAATTCTGAAGATATCTGGTTGGCCGCCGTCAAATTAGAATCTGAAAATTCTGAATACGAAAGAGCACGGCGTTTGCTCGCGAAAGCCCGAGCTTCCGCTCCTACTCCGCGAGTCATGATGAAGAGTGCCAAATTAGAGTGGGCTCTGAATAATCTCGATGAAGCATTGCAATTGTTGAAGGAAGCCATTGAAACCTTCGAAGATTTTCCAAAATTATGGTTGATGAAAGGACAAATTGAAGAACAAAAAAATCAAATAGACAAAGCTATAGAAACATATAACCAAGGCGTAAGTTCTTACCTCTTCTACACATTTCTAATAACCAAATACTCTTAATTGTCAGCTTAGAAATGAACTGTAATGCATTGATGTTTTGCATATTTAATATTATTTGCAGATTTTAATATTATTTTAATATTATTTGCAGATCAAAAAGTGTCCTACATCTATTCCACTTTGGCGGCTACTAGCACAATTGGAAGTTAAAAGAAATCAGTTTACAAGAGCTCGTGCAGTTTTAGAAAAAGCACGTCTTAGAAATCCAAAAAATCCAGAGCTTTGGCTGGAGGCAATTAGAAACGAAATGAGAGTCGGTGGTAACCGAGAGATGGCGAACACTTTAATGGCAAGGGCTCTTCAAGAATGTCCGAGTTCTGGTTTGTTATGGGCAGAAGCAATCTTCATGGAACCTCGCCCGCAGAGAAGGACAAAGAGCATAGATGCGTTAAAGAAGTGCGAGCACGATCCTCACGTTTTGCTAGCGATTTCAAAGTGAGTAAACGCTTTTAAATAAAAATTGATTGGCGAAAAAATAAAAATAAAATTAATACTTATGCATTTGTATCTAACGTTTTACTATTATTTTGTAGGATGCTCTGGTGTGACCCGAATAAGATTCACAAGTGCAGAGAATGGTTTAACAAAACGGTGAAAATCGATGCTGATTTAGGTGATGCGTGGGCGTACTTTTACAAGTTTGAGCTGCTCAACGGCACCGAGGAGCAACAAGAAGAAGTGAAAAGGCGGTGTCTTGCTGCTGAACCTCATCACGGAGAAAATTGGTGTAAAGTCTCTAAGAATATCGTTAACTGGTGTTTAAGCACCGATCAAATTCTAGTGTTGGTAGCGAGAGACTTACCGATTCCTATATAAGATTTAAGTTTACTTTAATGAATTATTGATTTCTTAAAGTAAAAGTGTATTTCACTTTCTAAGCTTATTTTATTAAGATTTTATTAAGACAATTCAAACTTTAATATTTAATCCACTGTAAATAATGAATTAGCATTAAATCTATGAGTTATTTCAATTAAATTTTGCTATTAAACTTAGTAATAAGGAAAACTTTAAATGTGTTTCAATTCAATTCCGGTCAAATTTGCCCTGGAAGGCAGACCTCTTATCTTACCAGCTAAGAACAACTTTAGAAATTCTTCTTTTATGCTCGAGCAATCTCACAGAATTTAATTAACTACTTTGATGGAAATTGAACAAGGAAAAGCATATTTGTTATAGATAATAATAAATACAATTTTAAGCGGTGCTAGATCGACACCTAAATATGCTAATTTCTTTTGGGTATTTATAACTACTGCAATTTTTAAAAAATTTGCATTTTTTAAATCGCCATTGCTTGCTCCAATTTGCAAGCAGCAACTCCAAAAACACCACAAGCATAAAAAAAAGAAGAGGGATATGAAATAAATTTAAAACGTGACTGCTCCGTCACGGCGGGACGTGGGTGGCCGTGACGGCCGACGGGGCTCTTGCAGTAAGGTTCCATTGCGGGCGCGAGAGGGAGCGAGAGGGCTTTGGAGCGCGCAGCAGTGCCCCTGGTCCCGACTGGGGCATTCGCGTCTCGCCGTCAGCCGCGAGCCCGCACGGCCGAGACCGGTTGTTCGGCGCGCCAGTCGCGTGGTGGGAGTTGCGCCCGTCGTCGCCGTCGCCGCTCGGGCACAAACGCTGCAAATGTAGCCGACGGGGGTGACGGAGCAACAGTGCGCTCTCGCGAGGGGACACGCGCTCTCGCCCGCAGCAGACGACGCGCGTTGTTTTGACGCGCGCCGCGCTCAGCACGCACACGGAGAGACGGAGGCCGCCCCCGCGCGCAGAATGTCAACGTCGCCGGGACAAGTGGTCGGTATAAACGCAACTGAACTAAAAAAAAAAATCCTCACTCCCCCCCGTGCACCTCTCGTTTATACACTCGCTCGGCGCACGCCATCGCATACATTTCGCCCTCATTCTGTCTTTCTTTCTTTCTCTCCTTCGCCGGAGCGCCCGATAAAAGGCGCCGTCGCCGCGGCGGCCTACATGAAATTTTCAGCGGGAGATCGATCGATTTCGGCGAGACTGTCTTCTCGCTCCTCTCCTTTCATCCGGGCGCCCTTCTTTTTTGTACTTTTTTTTTTGCTTAAGTTCGCTTGTCCTTTCTTCGCGCGCCCCATTGTCCGCGCGCCCGCCGCGTGTCCTTTCGCCGCGAGTCTCCTCCGTTGTGCGTCTTTTTTTAGATGTTCGTTGAACTTTTACGCTCCGCGCCGTGTGTTTTGATGTGCGCGCGCGCCCCCGATGGTACGAGTGCAGCGTCGCTTTGTACTTCTCTTTCCTTTCGCGATAAAAAAGAAAATCGAACGCGATGAGTTGGCCGAAGTGTTTCTTTGTTTCCGATCCAATTCGGTTTTTGTACACGGAGCTTTTGTCTTTTCTCGGCTGATTTACTAACTGCTTACCCTTTTAAATTTAAAGTGCTTACACTTTTAAATTTCGCGCAGCTTTTTGTTTGTTTCTCGCGATTTCTTATTATGAATGTATATACATATTACACTTTTAAATTTCAACGCGGAGCTTTTTGTTTTTAGTTCGGATTATTGTAAAAAGCAATTGCGCAGGTATGCCTCGACGTTTTTCGTCCGTTTGGGTGGAAAAATCTAGTTTTTTTTATGAACTCTTATCGGCGCGAGTATAAAAACAAAGCTTGCGATAATATGACGAGAACGCGTGCGAAAATAAACTCGGATGAATTAAGCACTTCTTGGAGATTTAACATTCATGAGATTTGCATGTAAATAGGTTTTTGCGCACCTACGTGTGTTCGATATTTTTTATTTTTTAATAAAAGGGACTCTGTGCTACATGTTTTATGTTTCTTTGTAATATATTTGCAGCGCACTGGACTTTTTTACTTTTTACTAAAGAAATTTTCAAATCTTCAAACTGAAAAGAAATTCCTTTCGCTTTCTCTATATATTTATAGTGGTTTGGCGTCTATAACACTTTCGTATAATCTTCATTATTACATACTATTAAACTTCATTTCTAAGATCCGGGGGGACAAAATCATAGGCTATAAGATGATTAAAGTATTCTAAATTTATGTTTGTTAAAAGTGCAATACTTTGATGCTGATAATTTATTTATGTACTTACGAAAGTAAACAGATAAAAATAACTATTTATTTACAACTCGTTCGATAATCGTGATGATAATTTTTCCGATTATTATTTATTAATGTACTTGTCACTTTGTTACGAAATGAAATATAAAAACAAATCGTTAACGGTATAATAATTAATTCCAAAATAAAATAGTCTTTATTTGTGTACTGTAATTATTGCGAAATAATTGCCTTCCGGGTCACTTATTGATTTTATTACGAAGAGAATGAACATCCGGAATAAATATGTTAAAAGCACTGTTATTAAAATTGTACGAGCAACATAATATACAGCATTTCCTATCGCCGAGTTCTATACAATATTAAATATTCGACGTAAAATTACTATTTAAAGGTGATTTATGCATAAAATCGATGTAAGTGTGCTATTTCTCCTTTAAACCAATACGTTAATTAAATTTAAACCAATTTCACCTTTAAATCAATACGTATAATTAAATTTAATTAAATCATCTTTGGGTGTAAGGAATTAGATTAAAAGAGCCCGGGCATTTTGAGTCATTAATTTGACTTTACGCATAGTAGGGTCAGTTAATCGCAGTAAATTCAATTACCTAGATGATATGCTAACTAAATTTTATAAAGATCAACGAGACCTAAATTTTTTTTATATTTTTTAAGCTCCATTGTTTTTAAGCATAAACGGAAAATACAAGAAATGGATACATAGTATAAAATTGACCATCGGGATGTGTCTTACCGTATTAGGCACTTATCTACTTGATCTTAAACTAGTCTAAATAATGTAGTTGAATCACGTTTAAAATTTATTAATTTCAATTGATGAAAACGACAATTAAGTTTCTTCAAGAACCATTTTAATTTTTTTTAAATTATATAAAACTCGATGTCTAGTGATCTATTGATTATATCAAATAAATATGAAAGTAAATTACTTCTAGATTCTTTTTGTTCAAATACAAAATCCGGTTTTTAAATGCATTATACATCCATGTCAACATGTCGATCATACCTTGCACAAAAAAATATAATTAAAAAAGTTTTTAAATATTACTTCTGGAGTATAAATGTCATCATGCTGTTTGTGATAAAGTACGATAATCCGATTAATTGCGCAGATTACATCGAAAAAAATTTAAAAATAAGCAGATTACTTATGTAATAAATCTGTTTGCTTCATTATTTAAGTGCTTTAATTAATGCATTTATATTATTTATCACCCATTACTTTTATAAATATATTTGTTTGTACAATAGTCATTTCAAATTCCAACAAAATAAAATTTTCTTTCGAACACGGAAAATTTTAAAGTAATTTCTATTATCGCACAAAACGCTAATTTAGTTGATAAAATAAAGTACTATGTCTTTCTAAAAAGTAGACTATTTAAATGTTATCAACAAAACTTTTCTACTAAAAAGTATTGTTTAGTGTTCCATAGTTACGATGGTAAATAAAGTAACTATTTTTCTTTAATACACGTTCAATAATCAATTAAACAACTCGAATAAAAATAATTATTTCATTTATGTTCGAAAATTATCGCTAATAATCTTGCTAAAAACTATTGACGTGCACACGAAGTTCATTTTTTTTAAGTATTTCTTAAAAAACAAAATAAAAACCCTAATAATGATTAATATTCAACCAATTGCATTTCATTCAAACAATTCCATTCAATATTTAAATGAACCAGAAATCCTAAAAACTTAAAAATGTGACCCCGTCGAGCGTAACATAAGAGCTGGCATCGCAAGGACGAGCGACGATCGACATTGCCACATAATCCCGAGTTGCTTAAACGATTAAGGCAACGAATGCACGCACGCAAACGTCGACTTTTCCCGCACCAGCCGAGAGCAGCTCTCCTTTTATCGCATCGCCGTATTGCGCGAAGATCGCACGAACTTCGGGGAGGCGAGGACAAATTCAAGCGGACCGGAGGCGAGGAATCGATCGCGCGCGACCTTTATCTCTCGTCGCGTATTTTCGGCGTGCTCCATTCAAGTCGACACGCGGAAAGGTGCCCTTTTTCTAGACGGCCACCCGCGAGAGGCGCGCTTATTAATTCGGCGTTAATTTATGCAGGTCGATCGCGTGAAGAGGTCATAATACATTTATTTTCGTAGATTTAGGCCTTTACATCGATCTACTTGTGAATATATATATGATTGATAATATTGAATTATACATGATTGATCTGAATTAATTTTTGTTTGTTTGGTTTGAGTAGCTTGTTTTGTTGTTTATTTGCAATGCAGGCGAGAGTATATAAAGTGTCACTGATAGTCGACGGTGATAATGAAAATAATTGTACGGTTTTAATATGTGAGATTACGTTTGTTTTTCCTTTGTATAACATTTTCACTTATCGACATGAGGCCTGTGCTGTAGAGTAAGTGTAGTTTCGGAACAAAAGTGAGATAAAAACTTTGGGCAGATAATAGTTTTTTCTTTACTTTAATGAATACTTAAAAATAGAATTTAATCATCCGTTTCATTCATCAAAGTTTTTTTAAATAGTGCTAAATAAATAAACTTACTTCAGTATATTTTTTAGAATTGTTATTCAAATAATATTTTTAAAAAATATGGGAATTGTTTCATTTGAAAAAAGTAACAAAATTTCTATCAGTATAAAATAAATTTATGGATAGTCAGGTTACGTTTGCAAGAAATTTTAAAATAGGTAAGAAAGTTAAGAAAAAAAATGGCAAAATATTTTTTTTCTAAAAGTATCTCAGTTTAAAAATTTCATTTACAGAAAATAAATCTATAGATGAATATCTTAATATCTTAGAATACAATGATTAAAAAGTCTACGCTTTCTTAAATTTTTTATACTAAATTCGCAATTTATAAATAGTTAGAAAATAAATTGATCGCCTGTAACTATTTATATAATTTCTAACTATTTATACATTACATCTGAAAAAATGCGAGTATACCAGCTTAACAATTTCGTAAAAAGGCAAACAACCAGCCACTAGAAAAATCAATAAGTAACACATACTGAATATTTCATTATCTTAACAATACTCCGTTATCAAGCGCAGCTCCGAGTGCAACTTCCGTCACCCTCAACAAAGAACCTCACATTAAAAAAAAAAATAGCGAAAAAAATCTGCGCTCGGGTGTATTACGTCAATTCTCCAAGTGCACGTCCAAAACACCGGCTCGTCCCGTCAGCCACAAAGAAAACCCGCCAACAAAACGGCGGCGCATCCGGGCGTCCCTTGCGTAACCCCCGACCGAAAAAAATATCCTCTCGAATCACCGCAGGTGGGCGCCGTCTAATTCCTCCGAGCACCGCGCGTTGAAATATTCAAGCGCGACGGCGGCTGCGAGGAGCTTCACGCCGGCGATGTGGGACACACGAGACGCCGCGCGCGCGCTTCTTTCCCCCCGCAATCAATATACGGCAAGAGTCGCGCTCCGCGCGATCAACGCGCGCTTTATGTAAGCTCCTCTTTTTTTCCCGCGACTTTTCCGCGTACGCACGATCGAGAGCAGCCCACTGGGGGTATGTATATACATGTACACGTATATACATACATGTACATAATACATACGTTATGTATATCTAAATAGATGCAAATGTATGTATGGACCCGTGGATCGGATTCCGCGCGTCCGTGAGCGACGCGATGTCGGTGCACGCGAACCAAGCGGTGCAGCCTTGACAGTGATTGTCCGTTGATGAGCCGCCCGCTTGACCTACTGCGCAACATCCTCTGATATCGCGCTCCTCGTCTCGCGCGGTGATGTTGCGCGCGCGTCCCAGTGCGGAGCACGCGAGCTTCCGATCCCGCTGATTTAAGCTCTTTCCCCCCGTTTTTTCATTCGTTGCGTGGATCGAGCTACTGCGTGGGTGGAAGGGGTGGGGGAGGGGAGTGCGAGCTGCGCCTCTCTCTTTCGTTGGGGTGCTGATAGCGAGAATCGCCTAAAAGGCCATGTAAATCTGAAAATGTGAAATTCACTTAAAAAATGTGAATAGTGTCATGTTGCATGTGAAAATTCGTTCACACATTGAATAAGTGAACGACTTTTCACATAAAATATGTCACTATTCACATTTTCTAAGTGAATTTCACATTTTCATATT
>UXGC01002570.1:0-10991 GCA_900480045.1 Eurytoma adleriae
ACACAAAAATGCGGATTAAACTTTTTCGAGAGCTAAGTAAACCTCGGTGTCGTAAGCGCTCGCTTTTTCCTGGGATTTATCGACTGCTAATATTGGACGTGCTGTTGAACTATCTTCTTTATGACTGAATTACTGTATTGTTAGAAAATATTGCGTTATATTCAGTAAAATCACAATGAGATTCTTACGTCAGCCCTTTTAAATTTATTATGAAACGTGCCAAGCCCGTTATTTTAACTTCGCACACGTAGAAAGGTGAAAAAATGTTTGCGTAGTAAATTGTTTAATTTTAGGAGTGTCAAAGTGTTTAATTACTTAATAAATATAAGGCATGGGCGATTGCTATAGAAATTAATTTTTTAACTAAAACACTTATTGTTTATAACTTGTTTTAAGAAAAGAATATTTTTAATAGCATATTAAATAGATTAAATTTACCCGTGACGATTAGTTAAGCAATCATAGAAAAAATGTTTCCCTTTTTTATTTCTGAAAATGTAAGTCAACATTTATCTTTCGTTTATTAGTTGAAATTTGATATCTAGAATTTTTAATTTAACTTGATTAAAGGACTTTTGTGTATTATCGATTGTGGGGCGATAAAAGATGATAAGATACAATAGTTTGATTTTTTTAGATTAGATAAAGAATGTTTTACATAACTTTATAATGTACTAATCGTACTTATTTCTTTATAAAAATCCTGCACCTAAACAGTAATCGTTGAACAAAAAAAAAATGTTAAATAATAATTAACCCCACGCGCTTACCTGTAGGTTTTTTCAAACAAAACATAATGACACCATGTAAACGCTCGGTAAACAAAGAAATTACACGCACACGCAAGCGTTACCCAATTAATCATCAAGCCATGTAAATCCCAGCAGTTCTACTAAGCGAAACCTCGAGCTACATTTCCGTCCGTCACGCCCGACTACCAGCTTCGAAAATGACTACATCGTCCTACAGCCCGTGTCTTACATCCGCAACGCAACCTCCCTTAAAAAAATTTTCTGAAAAAAAAAGAATCGCTTAAAAAAAATTAACTAAAAAAAAATCTAACGTCCCGATTGCTCTCTGTGCAGTGGACTCGCGGCGACAGCAGACGAGTAGCTGGGCCTCCTCGGGGGCGCGTCACCTGCCGAGCAACCTGGTCTCGCGGCAGCGCGTCAACGAGGAGCCGGCCTCCCTGGAGCGGGAGGAGGAGCAGCGCCAGTCTGCTTCGGTCGAGTACTACGACGACGAGGAGTACTACGACGATCAGGAGCGGCCGCTGGCCAGCGCCGAGCAGTCCTCCCGCGAGAGCAAGGCCGTCAGGCAGGAGACGTCGCAGCAGCGGCAGCAGCCCGGTGGCCAGTACGAGGACAGCTACTACTACGACGACGATTACGAGGAGCTGCCGGCCGACGACGCACCGGCCAAGCCTGCCCAGGGGAGCGATGACGCACCCGTCGATTCCGAGGTGAGCGAGGGATGCAAACTGTGTACTTTCAGGGCGGACGAGTGACCCTCCGCAGGGATTTTGGGGCGTTTTATGGTTGATTAGAACCGGGATTATTATCTAACGGTGCGATTTTCGTGATTTATTACACCGGGGGTTGGTTAGCCGAGGCAGGCCGGGTGTCGATATTGGATCTGCCGCGGGTATGATGGCCTTTTGGTCAATTATTTTCAATATTGGATACGAGGAGAAATGACATGCTTTAGATATTTTTCTGATTTTTTTTTTTAAATATTAGGTGTGGAATTACTGGAATTTTTATACAACAAAATTACTTGCAATAAAAATGCGAATTCGCGGTTATGACTTTTTTTTTCATAAAAGAGAATGTGCGTGGGTAGACAGTATGTCATTACCGGTATTATCTTTTACTTAAAAAGAAGTTGCCTGTGAGAATATTTTCCAGGTAAGTCATAAAAGACAAAGCAGTAAAGTTAATGCAAGAACTTTTCCATTTTCCAATTGGCCGTAATTGATTTTTAGAGAAAAAAGCCTCCGAGAAATTGCAGTAAAAGCAGCAATGCGACATATTTTTTCAGAGAAATAACGAATAAAAAAAGCCGCGTAAAAGTGCCCTGTAATTACTAAAGAAAAATTCAATAATTTAATACTAAAAAAAATTCCTTCGAGGAGTGTTCTTTCTCGCGATATTTGTGTAATTAGAATGCAAAGTCATCAATTACCTTTTACGGCGCGATTAAAAACATTTTCCGAAGTCCCGAAGACAGCCTGCCTCGCCTCCGCGCGAAGCCCAAATGTCGCAATGCTCTTGAACCCAGCGCGTAATAACAGTTATTATTATGCGCCGTGCAGTACGTCCAATCTTCGAAAGGGCCTACTTCGCTGCGACGCGCGCGCTCGCACACCTCCGGGTAAAAAAAAAACTCCGCGACCCGCTGGCAGCTTATTTTAGGTAATTGCGCATTCCGTACTTTCGCTCCGAGCCAGTCCGTTCCTCGAAGAGTCTCCTAAAACGCGGAGAAAAATTCGTTATCCAACTCCGTGCAGCGGGACGCGAAAAAGCAAAGCCGGTTCGCGCGGAAAAGCGCGCGCGAAATGTCTCGCGCGTTTTACGCAACCGCGCGACGAGAACCCGATCGAGTGCCAATTAACAGAGGCTTGGAAAAAATGCGTTACACGTATTCCCCTTCGACGCGTGTGCAGGAGAGGCCGGAGGAAGCGGCGCCGGCGAGCGAGGAGCCCGCGGCGATAGCGGAAGCGGCGCCGATCAATCGAACGGCGCTCGTCCGCAACGAGGATAGCCCCGAGCCGGAAACAGGATCGGCCGCCTCGATTTCACCGGAAATCACGTCCACGACGGAGGCGACCAGCACCGCGTCGAGCACCTCGTCCACGTCCACGACGGCGTCCACGACGACGTCCGCGGCGAGTACGACGACGAGTACGACGACGAGTACGACGACGAGTACCACTACGAGTACCACGACGCCGTCGACGACCACGACGACGACGACGGAGGCTGCCGAGGAGGAGGAAGAGGAGGAGGAGAGCGACGACCCGTCCGAGGGGTCGATTCTCATTGGAGAAGCGATCGTCTCCGTCGTGACGACCAAGAGCGTCGTCAACGGGACCTTCTCGATTCCCGAGGACACGACGATCCTTCCCCCCACTTCTACCATGGACGAGGAAAGCGTCGAGGCTACCTCGAGCACCGTCAGTTCTACTACGGAAGGTTTGTTATTTTATGTAAAATTTTTAATTGGATTGTAATAGCATAAAAAGATATTAATGCTAATTTTCGTTCCTAAACCATATTTCCATGAACTCATGTAAAATATCTTGTTTTCCTTCTCTTTATGACATTGAAATAATAAATTCTTCTTTCAAATCAACTATCTACGAAAGAGTTTACAAGTTGAAAGATTTAATTTATTAAAATTTAATTACAGGGTGCTTATACTTATTACAACTGATTACGCAGTAGATTACTGGTGATCAGTGTTTTTGATTTAAAAATTATGATTGCATTTCAAAAATCAATTATTATACAATAACATAATTATAAATTCAATTAGTTCGTTAACAGTAATTAAATTAATGATTTACGAAAAAAGAATAAATTATTTTGATAACAATATTCTTTTAATTGTTTCTTTACAGATACAAAATGTTTGAAAAAAATAATTTATTAATTGGTATTATAGCAACACTTAACAGATGATGTTTTTGATGAAAGAGAAGCAAATTAATTTTCGCCCGATGGCAACGAGTATACTGATGTTTGCATTGTCATGGTTACCTCTTCCCTCGTTCGTTTCATATTTATCTGACCTAAAAACAATAAATATTACCTTTTAATTAAAATTACAATAGTAGAATCGTGTCATCTTCAGCGATCCAATAATAGAAACTTGAATAAACGAACTTCGTACCGAAGGCCAATGAAACAATAATACCTTCCGTCTCCTCGCTAATTAAAACAAAGGCAATTTCTGCGCATCATGTGGGCCAACAGCCAGTTTACATTTACATTTCCATTTTTAAATCATTACATCCGTATTCACATCCATTTATTTTTGCCAATCCGGCAAGAAGCTTATTTTTAATGCACGTCTTTTGAGGACCTCATTTCTTCTAGCCCTCCTTTCTTATCGATCTGCAACCTCGTGTTCGCGAGGTGTCATTCCGAGTTGATCGATTTTATTAAAAAAAAAATGTTACTTTATATGATAATCAGGAACGACCTCGACGACGACGACAACGACGGAGTTCGCGCCTTCGTCGACCATAGTCGCATCCGTGCAGACGGGCCGAAGCGTCTCGGGAGCGAGATTTTTACCCTTCCCCTCCGTGGACAAGGTCGATCAGCTCGACTCGACGGAGAGCATCATAGATAAGCTCGACCGAGTTCAGTCGGAGCTCTCGAGCGGATTCTTAGCGAACAACCGGTAAGGCAATGATTAGGGAAAATTTTTATTACACCCTTTTTAAATTCTTCATTTTTTGAGCGAACAATTAAGGTTAATGGAAACAAATTGTACACTGCCAACAATAATATTGAATTTTTTTTTTCAATTTTTTGTAATTGCATAATAAACGCTGATCTTATTGCGATGTTTATCTATTAGATGTATTTATTATAAAGAGCGTATCATTTCTGTTCGCGGAGATTTTCTAGTTGTGCATTCTTTATGTACTATTGTAATATAATTTTAGCTAGCTGTCTATTAACCGCCGAGTGCTAGTTACAAGATGATTAAGTACGCGATTAATATTTATGACAAAGGGGGCTTCAGATGCGATATATTTTCCAGTGTTTAAGCGTCAACTCATACATAAAATATATCCTACAATATACATGTATATTCAACGCGTGATTAAGAAACCCCTATTTGCCTTGTCTTATTTGGTTAGGGAAATTTTAATACGAGTTATTTCTTCTTTTACTAATAACGTAACGTAAGTACCTTTTGTCATGATCAAGAAAATTAATTTATTACGTTTTTTTTCAATCAATACGTCTACAAAAATATAATTTTTAATTAAACAGATTATTATCCATTCAGAATAATGAGATAAAAGCTTTAATGTCTACAACAAGAGTCTTTAAGCCAAGAAAATTAAATTCCCGATAAAAAAATTAAAAGTTTATTAAATAAGCAAATGAGATGCAATGTTGGTACTAATGATGTTCGTACACTCAAAATCAATTTAAAAAGCTTTTATCATCATTAAAATTTCAAAGACGCAACGCACATATACGTTCACTCGAAATCCTCTGCACACTTGATAAATGAAAAAAAAGAAATTGATCGAAAATAAACTGTTCAAAAGGTTCGTGCCGCGTCGCTACAACAAGAAGCCGTTTTCGGCGACGTCGCTGACGCTCCCCACGACGACGACGATCGCCCCCACGTCCTCGCCCATAATCCCACCGCTGAGCATCACCAGCATCACGAAGCGGCCTCGCGCGCCCACGACCCAGGACGACATCTCGGCCCTGCTGCCCAAGGACTTCAAGGGCTTCAGCCCCTCGACGAAGCGGCCCAAGCTCCAGACGACCCTGGAGGACGTCTCCGCGTTCCTGCCCAAGGACTACAAGGGCTTCACGGCCAGCACGACCGCCGCGCCCTCGACGAAGCGGCCGAAGCTCCAGACGACCCTGGACGACGTCGCCGCCTTCCTGCCCAAGGACTACCAGAAGAGCTACCGCGCCGGCAGCACCACCCGGCGGCCCAAGCTCCAGACGACCGTGGAGGACGTCGAGGCCTTCCTGCCGAAGGACTTCCCGAAGAACAGCTACCGCAGCGCGAACAAGAGGCCCTCGTACAAGACGTCCACGACCGTCGGCACGACGTCGAGCACGCCGTCGACGCCGGCGGCCTCCACCGAGAGGAGCACCGCCAGCACCAGGCCCAAGGCTCTCACCACCATCGAGGACATCAGCGCGTTCCTGCCCCCGGGTAAGCGCCGCTCTACCGCGATGTTCGTACATTACACGGCTCGTTTCTCCTTTTTTCGTTTCGTCATTAATTTATGCGCGCGGCTATGCCTTCGAATTGTTTTTTTCTCCGGCGCGATAGCCTCGATTAGCGGCGGGGAGAAAGTTTATGTTTTTGAGTGACTTGAAAATTTTTGACGATTATGACGTTAAATTGCCGTGATGAGGGGAACACGAGCTCCCCATCGATCACGCGGTGCACTATACACGCCGTGCGTTTAATTACACGAGTCAGTATAATGCGGTATTAGCTCCGATTACACGCGCCGATAAGGAGATAGCGGCGTTCGAGTGCAGCCGTGTTTAAAACGTTTCGATTTAGAATACGAAAGTTCGGATTTAAAAGCGGAGGAAATAAAAAAAAGAAAAGGTTCACGGGTCGTATGCAAACGAGGCACTTAATTCACTTTCATATCGCGTTCTAACGCGCGCTTCGATGCTTTTTTTTCTTCGCATAGGCTACAAGCTGAAGAAGGAGGAGGCCGCGACGGAAAAATCGTCGATCCTGAGCGATATTCTGGCGAAGACGAAGAGCAGCGGCGCGGAGGAAAGTACGACGGTTGCGACATCGACCACCGAGAAAACCAAGTCCATCGAGGATTTGTTTGCGAAATCCGCGGTCGACATTTCTGCCCTTTTACCCCCCGGCTATAAACCCGGTGAGTATAAAGCTTATCTAGATTATGCTTTTACTGCTACAGTTAAAAGGCCCCCCTCTGCATATAGCTAAACCCCTGGGAACGAGGTACTCTATAACGAACATGCGGATTGAGATTTTCCGAAGGGGTATAGCGTATTTTCTTTTTTTTTCGTAAACGGCTCATTTTTAACGTATCGCTTTTTATTTGCTCTGCGCAGAAGCTAGTAGTCCAAAGCCAAGCACCGCAAAACCGAGTGGAGATCCAGTTTCAGAACTGCTTAACAAATCCTCGGTCGATCTTTCTGCTCTGCTGCCTTCTGGATACAAACCCGGTAAGCTTGAGTAATGATTTAAGTATCAATTCAACTCCCAAGATAATTTTACAAACACTCCCAAATGGACAAAATAAAAGCGTGCCTAGAGCGCGCGCTAGTTTCACCCGCGACGCTAAATAAAAAATAGACTTCGAAAGCGCCGTCACGTGGAGGATTATAAATTACGCGGCTACAAAAAGAAGGCCTTTATGAAGTTCGCTTTCGAACGAGGGCCGTTCAATTACGAGCTCGAAAATACGCCCCGTCAGCGTCGGCTCCCGCCGCGCGTGCAGAAAAAGAAGGCGCGACGGCAAAAATCGTGGCCGATCCCTCGGGTCGCTGAAAAACCGCCATAAATTCATTCTGTGCGCAGCAGGGGAAGCGGAGACAGCGAAGAGCGGCGACCCGCTGCAGGAGCTCCTGACCAAGACGAAGGTGGACCTGTCGGCGCTGCTGCCGCCGGGCTTCGCCGCGCCGGCCGACGCCTCCACCGAGCAGTCGACGGCGAAGAGCAGCGGCGCCGGTGGCAGCGGCTCCTTCAAAGTCGTCTTCCCCAGCAGGCCCGGCGGCCGGAAGCCGATACACAAGATAACGACGCCCAGCAGCAAGTCCGCCACCGGCGCCGATCCCGTCACGCCCCGCATTCAGAAGGGCTGGCCGACGAGGTACGCTTAATGGACTTTCATTTTAATCGAGAGTATGGTACCTTCCTCTTTTTTCGGGAGGGGGATAAAGAAAGCTATTAGCGAGCCGCGGGAAGGGAGATTGATGTTTTATTGCGGGCAGCTTTGTCATGTTAGGCGAGAGAGAAATTCGTTATTGGGTCCCGTTAGGAAAGCGACTCGGCTCGGATGAAAAGTGATGTAATCTTATGGCATTGTGCCGGTGTGATACGACGAGATGTAGCCCGGTGTACGCAGGATCGTTCGCTGTATCGTAAAGATTCTATTATTAGATTATCTCGCTGATATCGGCATTTTCATTTTCATTTTAGTTTTGACTGCTTATGCAAATAGTTTTATTAATTTAATTACACCGTGCTTTACGTTGATGATTAATTCCAAGAGAAAAATCGGCTACATGAATATTTATAACGTAATGATATTTTATACCTTGTTTGCAACATAAGATCAAGGTAACACTCAAGGTCCTTTAGAGTATTATTAGATCGAAAGATATACGCATTGCTGTTTCCTTATTAAAATGCTGCAGATCGTAAGAGATAACTAATTATTTTTAAAAAATCTCATTAAAGTTGAAAAACGTTAAAAATTCAATCTTGAAAATAAAATTTTATCTCCGCGCTTAGATCTCGTAGGATCTTATCACTCCGATACTGAGACCAGTAGTCTAAAAACAAATTAATTAAGTATAGAAAGTACCGGCTGTGGTAAGACACCGCGTCTACAAAACTTACCATTGGTATTTTAAAAAAAAATAAATAAAATACCTAAAGATATAAAATATACTTCGAATCGAGAGTCACGAATGTTTTTCATGTTCAGAGCGACGACGGAGTTCACCGGTTGGCCGAGCTCCTCGACGACGCCGATCTCGATCGAGAAGCTGCTGGAGGCGGCGCGAACCGCCACCGTGCCCTCGACGAACGTGTCGGTAGAGCCGATCACCGACGAGATCACGAGCACCTCGTCGACCACGACGACCACGACGACGACGATGAGGCCGACGACGCCGGGCATCTGCGACGAGGATTGCGAGGTCGCCGGCACCATCAAAATCGTCGAGAACGCCACCTGGGTGCCCGAGCTTCTCGATCGCAACACCCGCGAGTGGCAGGATCTCGCCGAGGAGATCGAGAGAGAGGTACACTTTTGTCGTTCTAGTAATGAATGCGCTTTTTTTATTTATCGTTTGTTTACGGTTTGTTTCGATATGTTACAGATGAACCTGGTGTTTGCGAAATCGCCCGTTTTGAGGAAGTGGTTCCGCAATATACGCATCGATTCCTTCAGGTGCGTCACTTGTTTTGTAAAGATATAGGGAATGTAATGAACAATCAGCTATCCTCAAAGTAGATGCTTTCAAATTCAGATTTTTAAGTTAGAAACATGCAGCTTGCCAAATTTCACTCAATGTATAAAAATCATGAATTTAAAAAGTTGCACAGTACAGAATTCTATCTTTGACAAAGCAAAAGAACAAAAGTTAATGATGGTAACGATATGGTATTTTTATTTTCTTTATTTTTTCAGTCAAGGCAGCATTCTCGTCGATTACTTCGTCGAGTTGGCTGACTTAAAGGAAAAAGTAAATACTCAACAATTGAAAGTGATTTTCCACGATTCGTTAAGAACGTTTAATTCTGACAATCCTATGGAAGCTACGCCGAAGGGACCGATGAAACTTGGAAAGTTCATCATTGATCCTAAATCTACTGACTTTGTTGGTAAGATACATTTTTCACGATGAAATATTTGCTCATTTTACTTATTGAGAGTTTGGATAAAGCGGAGGTGATTTATTTCAGTGATACCAAGGGTAGCTGCCCCTAAAGTAAGCGAAGATGAAAATAGACTTATTCCGCAGTGGGCCATTGCCGTAATTGTAATTGGAGTCGGCGGACTTCTTTTCATTATTGTCTTTGGCGTCTCTGTTGTAAGTATTTACTTATCAATTAGTTATTCAAAATGTTTCATCCATGAGTCCGATTAAACTTATACCTTTTCTACTGATTACAAATTTAGCAGTATAACGGATGTATAATATGTTAAATAATACATAAAAATCATAAATTATTTTTTATATAATTTTATTAAATTAAATTTTTTGCATTCGATTAATTTTGAGTATAGTACAAGTATGAAAGCACTATTACACAAAATGAAAACAAAAAAAGCAATTTTAAAGGTTTTCAACGCGTCACGTTTAAGAACCCTCATAAATAATTTTCAGCTCATTTGAACCTTTCACGTTGCGCAATAAAGAGCTTAGTCGTAAAAAAGGAATGCTTCTTTTTTTTCAGCTGGTGAACCGTCAGTACGGTTCAAAATTGAAGCCTCCCATTACTGCCATGTATGAGGAGGAAATGTCGAAGAATGCGATGAGCCATGCCGGACCCCCGAGCAGGCCGGCCAGCGAAGTGTACCATAAGAACGAGAGTCAAATGATGTGGAATGACCCCGGCTGGCACGACAAACCCTTCGAATCGACCTCCCACAAGGTACTCAAACACTTCGCTTGTGATTTATACACGTTTGACGCGGAAAGAATTCAGTGGGTTATTTGCTTTCCAATTTTAGAGAATGACATGTTTGTTTTATGAAATTTTTATCTTCGAAAAAATTTATTCGTTCCATTTTCGAATTTACTTTTAGTTATTTTTCAATTTAAATGCAGATAATCATTTAATGCCATTATTTCAAATTAGAATAGTGTTTTGCAAATGTCCTACAGCAACAACTCCTTTGATTTAAAGGGATCGACCCGTTATGATCCACTTACTTCCTAGAAAAATTAAAAAAAATTAATGTTTGCAAAATATTTTAAGAATGTTGCTCACATTTTTTCTACTTACAGATTCTTGTTGACGGATTGCCGTACGAGAGGAAGTACAATCCGTACGACAGTTGGAAATCGGAATGGAATGGATATTACTATCCTCCGACGCAAGCGAGCGGATCGAATTTTTCACGCCATCATCCTGATTACGACTTTTAATTTTATTAATAAATTTGTATGTATAGTCTATCCTTTATTTATGTATTTTCTTAAGGTCTCTGTTTTTTAAATTGCGATCGTAACCTTTCAGTTTTGTTGTCTCTGACTCTTAATTAATAACAGAGTTCCTTCAAACAAAATTTGTACATAATTTAAGAATTTTAAATATGTTATAATTTTGATAGTAATAACAATGTTTATAAATTCATTAAACATTTTTTATTATAAAAACAGTCTTTTTATTTGGCCTCTCTAAGCGTTCTTTATCTTATCCATAAATATTTACAGGCTTTGTACACGTCAACCAAAATATTTACATAACTTTTCAATAAAATGAAATGAAGTGCTTCCAATTGAATTCAACTTTATCTGTGGACTGAGCATGTCGTTTTATCA
>UXGC01002571.1:0-10990 GCA_900480045.1 Eurytoma adleriae
TTTCCCGTAAAAATTACAGAGCTTTTCGAATCGCGCAAGCTCCGCGTAAAATATACAGTGATTTTCCCGTAAAAATTTCCAGGATGGCAAACCGTCCCACGATTACGTTTTTTCCCGTAATTTTTACCGTGAGCTACATCGTAATTTTTAGGGAAAATTCTCTCAGTGCATGTGAACATGTCACTATTAACATTTTCTAAGTGAATTTCACCGACTTTCAATCTTTCAAAAATATTTTTCATTTATATAGGCATGTGTCAAATAGTACATTCGGTTCATATCTTCATTAGGTATAAGTTAGGTAAAAAACTTGTACTCAATAATAATAGCTGAAATCGAAAAAACCTTATCCAGGTTGTAGAAGTCTCAAATCCTCTAAAATTCGTACTGTACAGATAAATCAATCCTTAAATCAATCAAGAAATTTCTACCTGTAAAAGATTAACCATACATTGGCCAGAATACGCACGATGGTTAATTTTACAGGATAATATTATAATTTTTCACCAATCCCAAACCTATAACTATTACGCGTACAAAAATAGATTTTAAAACTCAAATTTATATTTTTTAATGAAATTCATTAACATTTAAAATATCAACTTTAAACGACTATTTATAGAACATCTGCGATCTCAAACCCTCTTCCCAGCCTCGAGTAACCATCAAATCCTTAAATCCGTGAACCCCCTATTTATTGACACTCCGCTGCGCGTCGGGGCGTCTTGCACCTCGTCAAAGTCCTTCGCCGGCCGATTGATGTTCGATCAGCGATGCCTTAACGCAGCGCAGCTCGCGGGAAGTGCAAGCCTCGGCCGCGACGGCTCGCAGCTTTAAGTGTGCGCTTGTGTATAAACACGCCGGGGCAGCGGCGGTTCCTCTTTCGCGCCGCTGCCAGCATCAACAAGATGCAGTTACACGGCGCGTCCGGCCGAACGCTACTTCGCGCCGGTGGTCGCGTTTTAATTGGGACCTTTTTGTATCGCGTTGACTAGTTCAATATTTGTTCTGCATTTGTCATCCGCGGCGCTCAGCCCGCTGATTTATGGCGCGCGCTTGATGGATGCGCATTTTGCAGTCGCTTGATAAAGTATCGCTTTGATTGTTAATTGCGCCGGTGGTTTAGCGAGTTTGTTGACTCGTTCAATTTGGATTACAGATTCATTGAAACGAGAGAATGATTCCAAGTTTCATTCCTCCTGTTCTTCATGAAAAGGGTGCTTCATGAAAATTGCAAAGCGATTTGAACTGTAAATGAAAATAATTTATTTAGAATAAAGTTTAGTGGTTATTTTTAATGAATAATAAACTGCATATTTAATATTATAGCCTACATATTTAAAAAAAGATGCGGTTTTGCTTGTGATGCAAAATATCCTGAGCTTCGATTTAACTTTCTAGGAGAAGACGTCACTTTTGGGTTATTATGAAACTTTGAGAATCGTTTTGTGATGCGAAAATATGAAGAAAACCAAAGAAATCAAATGATTACAATTTTTAAACCCATGGATCTCCAAAGATTTTTATTATGTAGACCAAAATTCTTCATTTCCTTTTTGGACAATAATAATTCATCTTTTATAGAATGAATCATCTTCCCCTATAGGGGACGTTGAAACTTCATCAAGAAAGAAAAAGGTCTTTAATTTGTCAACAAAATTTTTTTTCCACATAATGACCTACAAAGTCCATTTTGCAGAATTCCGCAAGAGAAAAAAATGAATTTTTTAATTTTCAAATAACTTTACACCCTATAGATTTACTTTAATACCTGTAGGCTTATTTTGCTCTCTACTGACTTGGTTAACTCTTCTTAGACTAAATTTAATTCATGTGCTGGTAAAAATTAACCATAAATTGGTCAATTAGGTTTAATTTAATTTTAAATTAACCAGTTCTGACCAATTTATGGTTCATTTTAAGGATGCACTTTTTACTCTTCTAGACTTAAATGTATCTTATTATTTTATCTTTCGCTGGTCATAAAGTGGCCTTTTTGAAATAGATAATTAGAGTGAAAATTATTCAACACACCTCGAGAGTAATGTGCGCTTCTTCCCTTGGGTGACGTACTGCCCTCGCTCAAGCTCAAGCAGCAAACTACACCCACAGAAGTAACCACCTATTTTATTCCCTTGGTATACATATAACAAAATTTCTTCAAAAATTAACTTTAAAAGTACATTGAAAAGTTAATCTAGATTTAACCTATCACGAATCACAAAATTTCCCATCGCTTCGGCTGCAAGCTTCCGCAACCCGTCCAGGCGATCACCTTTCCCGACGACTCACCTCGAGTCCGTTTATATTTAAAACGCCAAACCGCGCGGAAGCGAGCAAAAACGTTGGCCGTCCTCGCGCGCGCGCCCCGGTCCTGGTCGGCGAAGGTCCCCGCGGCTCGGTCTCGCGAAAACACGAGAAACAAGCGCGGCCCGTCGCGGAATTCGTCACGCGCGCGGCATCCACGCGCGCCTTAGAATATTTCGTCAATCGTCGAGTCGTTAGCGGGGCCGCGTCAGGGGAGAGCCGCGCGGGCTCCGCGCCCTCCCTCTCGCATCTCGAAATAATCGCCCAGGTCGCCGGCGGGGCCGAGCGAATCTTGCCTTTTTCATGCCGCTGCACCGCGAGGCGCGCGCAGGAATGACCGGTACAGCGGCGAGCTTGAAATTTGAAGACGCCCGTTTGTTATGCAACAATTTGCTCTCATCGAATTTTAGTGCCTTTTTTTAAGACGGTAGAAATTATTAAAGAAAAATTTTTATTTGTTATATTTAAAATGAATAAAATTCATTTATTTGGCGGAATTATAAGAAGGTACATTACGTAACTAGTGCACAAAGCAAGCGATTCTCGCTCGAGCACAAAGAGGGTAATAAAGTCTCACTTCAAAGAATCAACTTTTTCACCCTTGTATAAAGAAGTACTATTAAAAGTATCAGTTAATACGCCTGTAAAAATATTAATCATAAAATTACCAGAATATGCTCTTTCTGGTCAATTTATGGATAACTTTTTTACAGGGAGTTTACCATATTTAGTAGTACTTTTTTAAATCTTAAGAAAATAGGTATAAAAAATACAATAAACAGTTATAATTAACCCTTTTCTTTAGTAATTATTATACTTTTTTAATTCCTTATTTACTATTTAATAATAAACGCAGCCGCATGTCATCTAATGCGGTATAAGTATGAATTTTATTTCTATTCCGCAAATTGCTATTTGAAGGAGGCAAAGTGTTGCCAACACTAATAAAAATCAAATTAAAATCTCCCATTCTGAATCGAGTTCGGCGTTTTTGCGGGGGACAAAAGCTCGGTCGCGCACGTGCGCGCGGGCGCCCGGCGATATATATAATCGGCCGGCGGCTTATCGCGCGGCGAAATCGCATCAACCCCCCCGATAGCGCGCACCGCCGGGCAAATCTTACCCCCTTGGCCTCGTGGCGCAGGTGGTCGCGGGCCAGCGCCGCGACGTCTCCCGTATATCTGTATAGGTTCACCGGGCGAAGGCGAAGGAGGCGAGGAGCCCTGTTTTCAGAGCAAACCGCGCCGAGCTTACACTCATAACAAGAAAAATATTAAATCAGCGCCGGCTCTCGCGGGCGCCGGCTTAGTTCCGCGCGCGCGGTCTCCGCCGCCTCCTCCCCCCCCGACGGAGCTCGCGAATTTCGCCTCTCTTCGTCCTTGCGCGCCCGCGCTCCATATTCCGGCGCGAGACTCCGGAGCCCCCCCAGTGTCAATGCTCTGTTTTCAGAGAAAATCGCCGACGTCCCCTATTGCCGCGCTCGCTGTACGCCCGACTTCTTTTTCGTCCCATTTCCGGAAATTGCTTAATTGAGTGGCTCTGATAGCTTGGCTCCGTGCTACTGATTTGTTTAATTTCTGCGCTGTTGTGTAGATATGATTCTGCATTACTACCAACTTTTATTTTTTTATTATATTGCATGTTATTATGAGACAAGTCAGTTACTGGTGATGAAACGATTACAACTTATGGTGAGTGATAATTTCTTTGCAACTCAAAAAAGATGAGTTAGATTACGTGTTATCACCTTTTTTGAAAAGAAAACTAGTTACATCACTTCAGCAATAGCTGATTTTCTCCCACATCCCTTCATGTATTCCGTGATTAATTATCGCCGCTCTTTAGAATTACATTTCTTTTGTCCGTCAAATACCGAAAAAATCGGTATGGATTGACGATCGGTATGGACGATAGGAAATCTCCTTGTGGCGTGTATCGCTAAATGACTACCTGCGAAAACACCAACTATTATTTACTTACTCCACTTGCAAGGGGTCGAACTAACGAGGCTACCTGAACACCTTAATGATGAGTCCACGGGTAACCTCCGGACAAAATGCGCAAGAACCCTCAAATGAGTTCCTGCCCAGAAGCGCACGCACAATCGAAGCGCTGCAGTATGATCACAAATTTTTTCAGAAAAATTAAAAATGAAAGATTATGAAAAGCAATTTCTTGCCAAAGTATCATTTGTTTGGAAAATATGCTAATACTGAATTCGCTTCAAAAAGGTAGTAACTCGAATTCGTTAGGATGGGGTGCTAACGCGAATAAGATTGAAGAAGGTGCTAAATCGCTATTCAGTTTGAGGAGAAGAACAGCGATTTAGCACCTTCTCTAACCGAATTCGAGTTAGCGCATTCTCCAAACAAATTCTCAGTTACTATCTTCTTCCTCCCTAAATAAACTTACTACCTCAGGAGGGAATAAGACTGTTATTTCTTCCATTTACAAATGAATTAATTTCTAACAATTTCAATAAAACCATCAGTCACGTGTACGCATAATCTTGCTGTTTCACCGATGGACCCGCACTGAAGCATCGACGAAATTTTCACGGCAAATTTCCCACCGACAAAACCAAAATCCCCACATAATATCCCAATCGATAAAAAAAAAAAAGAAATCCCTCCACCATAGAACCTCGATCGCTACCCCAGACGCGATTAGCCGGCGAAATAAGCGCGATCGGAATGTGCGGGGCGCGCTTCTCGCGCGCGTCGAGAAAAGGCCCCCGCCGCACATAACGTACCCGGGAAACAATGGCCGGGGCTACGTATTGCGCAGCGATGCGCGGCTCGGCGCCCCGGGCAGGCGCGAGGACACGCTCGAGCGAGCGAAATGCCCGGGCTGCCGGCGCGCGAGCGTCGGCCAAGCGGCGGGTATAATGGGGCCGGGCGACGCTCGCGGCTCGCAGGCCCGGCGCCTTCGCTCTTTACGCGACGATTCATCCCGCATTACACGCGGGATCGCCCGCGAACAGGCTCGCCCATTCGAGTCCGGGATGGTGTGGGAAGACCGGGGAGATGCCGCAAGGTGGATTCTTTGAGAGAATTAGTTCGGAGTAACTCTAAATTCTTTTTCAATTTTATTGTTTTCCTTTTCTTATCTATTATTTTTTTATTACTATTAATTTTATGTGCGCGTAAAGTGGCTTTTTGGTAGGTAACAGGATTATAGAGATTGAATTTTAGAAGTAGATTTTAGTGTATACTGCAATAATCAATTTTAAAGATCTCACAGAATGATATTAATTAATTATAAAATTTGCTAGAACTGTAGTAATTTTTTAAATAATATCAGTCTGTAAGAATATTAAAATTTACTATTGCAATTTTTAGTAAGATTTTTTTTTAACTTTTTAATGTAAAATAAAAACTTAAAAGATATGCTTTTTTAAATTTCTTATTCAAAAGAGAAAATAATAGTATAAACTACTTTTCACTTTCTGCATTTTTCATAAAATCTCCATACTTTATATATCCACAGAAAAATATAAAAACTGTAATCGTAAAAAATGCGCACACATTACCAAGCAATCTATACAGCAACCACCCTACATCAGAAGAATCAGAAATCAATGCGCGTCTAAAAGGCCCCTTTTCACGCATCACCTGAGGCGACGGCCACGAGAATTTCGTCGAAAAGATCAGTTTCTCCCGCAGCGAATGAAAGAAAAATCCAGTATCAAAATATCATAATAGGCCGCGGGACAGAAGAAGAGAAAAATCAGACTTTCACCAGTAACCGATCCTACTTTGACGTTAAATCGAGCGTGCACAGATTTGTGCACGCGCGACGAGTTGAGAAGCAGGTTCAGGCGCACACGCTACCTTTTTCATTCTTTCTTCTTGATTCGTTTTTTCTATTGTACTGTTAAATACTCAAAAGTGATTTTAGTCGATCGATTATCCGTGCAATCGTCAATGGCACAAATTAGAATAAAATTGATTGATTTTTCTGAATCGATAAGGATTTTTCATTTTCTTATTAGGATTTTTGGAAAAATGTGATTATGAGACAGAGACATTTTTTAGAGAATATAAAACATGTCCTGTAATGTGCATTAACTAACTAATAAATTATTGATTTAATTAAATAAAAAGCTGCAGCTTCTTAAGGACTTCAAGATTGTTAACTACTCCTAGGTTGACAAGTCAGTTTCCTCACTCAGGTAAGTGTTTCAAATATATTTGTTGAATGCAGATTTGCAGAACAGTATTCAATTTTGAAATAATTTAAAAAAAAAAAATAAAAAAGAAAAAGAAAAATTCAAAAAAAGAAAGTAGAGAAGTAAAATTTCCTAACATCTGCGCAAATAAAGTTCAACGAGCAATTAGAGTACACACAACAACTGTACATCAATCCATTTATCGCTCGCATCCCCGTGCACTGCAGATCAATTCCAGGAAACAAATTCTCGCGATCGTCCGCTCGTCGGTCGTTTAACGAGGTCGCGGCTTTGACGGCTGGGCGCGCGCGGGACGGGGTTGAAGCCCCTAAAATTAGCCGCGTCTACGCGTCTTCGCTCGTCCCCGGACGCGACCGCCGGCGCGCGAGAGTGCGTGAAAAAATGCTTACATTATCATCCGTAATTTCGTAAACAAGCCGCGCCGCAGCGGCGCGACCGCGCTAATGGCTCGCACGCACTCGCGGCCTTTTTTTCCTGCCCTCGGGCTCTCTTTTTACGCCTCGACGGCGCGGGTGGCCCGACGGGCGCGCGTGCTCGCTTACACACGGAGCGCACGAATTTTTACCCGCGCGTCGCTTATCTTCGCCGGAAGGTTTTTAGTCCCGGCCTACTTCGGCGGCGTCGTTGATCGTTACGGTGCTCTTGAAAGTTTTTTTTTGCTCGTTCGTTTTAAATGATCGAAAAATGCGGTTTTTACGGAGTGTATGTGGGTGATTCTGAAGAAGTGTCATGTTTTTCGAGTAAACTTCATGAACATTTATTTAACTTACTTTAGAACAGGTGTAAAATTATCACCCTTATCGAGGGAAAATCATTCATATGGTGAAAGCTATAGTACTTTCAACTTTACAGGTGTAAAATGGTATATGTAAAAATTTCCGTTTTATATACACATCTCTTACGACCCTACTATAGAATATTTATAAAAAAAACATCAGAAAAAGAGACGCACACGCAGTTAAACAAAGAATTGAAACCTAGTCTGACTTGAGTTCTTCGCAAGGTATCCGATTTAGAGCATTAAAATGATTTTTAGAAAACGCTTTTTAAATGAAAAAACTTTTGCAGCTTTGTTACATTGAATTTTTAGATCCAATTGCTAACTAAATTTGAATGTGTTTAAAGTTTGCCTCATAAAAATCTTTAATTTCGCAAGAAAAATGTTTCAATTACAAGAAAATAAAGATACGACGCGTCGCTTAACCCTCAGGTCACCCCTGCTTTACAAAGGTTACCCCAAATCATCCAACTCCGCCGACCGGCTACTCTCCATTTCACAAAATCAATTTATCTTCGAAAAACACAGTTCAGTTTTCACAGCAACCGAAAAAAATGTAGGTTGACCAAAAAAAAATGTAATCAACGACCCTTTTTTCGTCGCGCGCAACAAGACAAAAAGTAAAAATAAAATCGCAACCCACGCGGCGATCGAAAATTCACCCGCTACTCCTCTGCAAAACGAAGTAGAACAGAAAAAAAAAACAGCACCGTCGAATAATTGCCGAATGATTGAAACGTTCGCGCCCGCGGGGGTGGGAAGCGCGTGGGAGGGCGGGCGCGCCAGAATGGCCGTAGGACTTTTCTCACCAGGGCCGCCGCGTCCCCGGAGCCGCGAGTCAATTAAATTCGGAAATTGTGACGCGCGGCCTGCGCGCCGGTGTTTGCTCACGGCCAATTTAGCGTTTAATGTCGCAACGACGCTGGACCGACGGCGCCCGGGCCCTTGTTTGCTTTATTTTGGATTAAGCGACGGCCGGATTCGCGAATTGATAATCGTTTTGCATTGTTTAACTATCATTGTTTTTGTTTCGCAGAATTAACCGGTCGCATTAAACGGACGGTGGAAAAAAAAAAGTTTCTTTTGTTTTTATTGCGGGTGTGAGGAGGATTCCATTCCTTCGACGCTGCTGTTCGTATTTTTGTTGGTGCAGTTTATGGAGTTACCTTGATTTGGAAAAGAGTGTAAATGATAAAATTGTTCTTTTATTGTACTAAAGACTTTTTTTTTATTTTGACGTAGTGGATAGTTATTACTAATTAACACAAAAGAAAAGAAAAATTAAAGACTGTAGAAGGTTCTCATAAGGTAATACTTTTTTATTTAAATTCCACGTGACAATGTCATATAAAGCCACAAATAAGTGATGAATTTAGTACCTTAAGAACCTTTAAGACCTAAATTTTGAAGGAAGTACCCATTATGTGATTCCTATTTTTATTATAACCTGATCTTTCGTTATATTCACGACCTTTTAATTAAAACAAATGGTTCAGAAAACTAAAAAATTTCATTTTTTAGAAATTTTGGAAGTTTGTACTGAAAATTCTTTGTATAAATGGAAAATATATGGTATCAAATGATATTCATAATTGAATATTATTTGATACGAATGTCAAGATTAACATTCGAATGAAACATCTCAAAATGTGGAAGAGTGAGAAAGCTCTTAATTAGGATCTTACATGAAAAATTAAAAGAAATTCCCTTAATCTCTTATTTAGAATATCAAAAAATAATCGATGATAATTAATGAAGTCACAACTTAGTATTCCATTATATGCAACAAATCTATCTATTATAAGATTATTCAAGTTACTATAACTTTACTTTTACTCCCTAGGTGCATAATCATCTACTTCACTCTTCTACATTTTGAATAAAATCTTACGTACAGTAAAGTCTACGAGAAAATTAGCATAAATTTTGAAAAAAAGCCGTATTACCAACAAATTCTCTCGCGTATGCTCTTTAATTTCTCCACCGAGGCGTTTTTGGTTATACCCACGTTAAAAGCTCGCCCAGCTGATTTAACGCGGCGCGATCGTCTAGGCTTGCGCGGGCGTATCCTCGCTGCGGATGCGCCGGGTGAGTCGGGACAAAGACGGCAGGCTGCGGCTGCGCTCGTGCCCGGGGACACCCTCCGGCGCAATCGCGAGGCTGCGAAATTGCCTCGTGCGCGATCCCGGCATCCCCGTCTCTCGCTCGCGCTAAATTAGCAAGACACGCGCGTGTTTTTCTTCGCGTCGGTTCAAATTTGACAGCGACGTGTTTGCCTACTAGTAGGAGACGGTGGCGGCATTTTTGCGGACTTGATCTTTCTAAATTTTTAAAAGTAATTGAGTAAATTGTTGAAATTTAGTAAAATATCGATTCAGTGATATTATAGAATATGATAGAATGAAATATACTGTTTTTTGTAGTCTTGATCTTTACGTAAATTTTTAAGACTAATTGAGTAAATCGCTGAAATTTAGAGAAATATCGATTCATTTATATGACGATCGAGTGAAATTTATTGTTTTTTAAAAGACAGGAAACTTTTACAGTCATGGAACGTTTACTTCTCGAATTGAAAAGAGGAGGATGTTTATTAAGTTGATAAAAAATAGTTAGCTTATTTAATTATACTCATCAGTTTTATCTCTGCCCAGATGCATTTGAATCAACATATGAGTGTCTAAATCGGTCGTTCACTTTTGATGTTAAAAAATAAAGATTAATAATTTAAATATAAGCAGAATTGACAATGATCGAGTTGAATGACCGAATCGATTGTTTTGTTTCTGTACATACGAAAATGTTTTACTGCAATGCGTCGTTCGTAAATTTCCTTTAATTTCATTAACTGTTTTGAAAATGTTTATTTTTACGATGATTAAACCCTTTCTAAGGCATAAATAATATTCTACTTTTATAAAACAGTCGGATCAATAAATCAATCCTGAACTTAACAGCGTCAAATTCAAGTTACAGGATAACAAGTGTAACAAGCGCATTGCCGAGCGAAATACTTTGCGTACACAAACTAGTGAAGTCCACCCATGAGGAGGTCGTTACGGACCGATTTTCAGCTATATTTGCGCGGCGAATTAGAAAGAAAAACTTGAAATGTTTGCCATGCCGGCGAGAGGCAGTCGAGGTACAAAAGAGGCGACTACGTTGGGGGAGAGCCAAAGCTCGCACCCCAGCCACGATGGAGCACACGCCCATGCAGTAGTATAAGCGCAGTGTTATACTCGAACGAACTTCTAGACCACGGGCAAATATTAAAATTTTGATGCTCCAGGCACCCCTGACACATGCCCAATTAATTTTTCAAGCGGTTACTGGATCGTGTGAGGATCACTTATTCGCATGAAGTGATTCTTATTAAAGTAGTTCATAATTGTACGAGTATATTTAGGTTTTTTTTTAATTATCGCATTTTTTAGTAATGGAAACTATTTGAAAATCGTCAAATAATTGGCTTTTTGGTGTTCACTTTCTTAAAAAGGATATACGAAAATTCCACATCACAAATCTACTTAGTACATTAGAAATTATATCTACAATCATAAGTACCCTGAGAGAATTTTCTTGTAAAATTTACGAGAATTGTCCCGTAAAAATTACGTGAAAAAACGTAATCGTGGGACGGTTGGCCACACTGGAAATTTTTACGTGAAAGCTCCGTAATTTTTACGGGAAAATCTCCGTAATTTTTATTATTT
>UXGC01002572.1:0-10988 GCA_900480045.1 Eurytoma adleriae
CTTCGCCTCGGGGGGCAATCACTCCGCCGGGAGGAATCTTCGCCGTTCGTCCCTTGTAATGTAATGTACTATTTCTTAATTATATGGTTTTCCTTTAAATTACTTTATCCCTCCTCCATTACAGCACCAGGCATTCGTGATCATCAGCAGCAGAAACATCAGATATCGGAGATTTGGCGGCCCTGGGTGCAGGTACCCGAAACACAAGGCTCTATAACGAGTTGCACGGGTGCGAGAGAGAGAGAGAGAGAGAGAGAGAGAGAGAGAGAGCGGGGCGAACACGTGCGATCGTCCGGGAGCACTCTCTGTGTGTGAGAGATAGCCTACTCACAGTGTACATGACGAGGAGAGAGAGCATGAGGGTAAACGACCTGCGATGCTGCCTGTAAACTTGACCGAACGTGCGCGAGAGTACTTGAATCGCTTCATGCAAAAAGGTACCTAAGTCGATTTACAATAAAGTCCATTTTTGCATGTAGTTTGCATTGTAGTATGACTTTATTGTAAATCGACATAGGTCCCTTAATGCATGAAGCGATTCACTTGGTCGGAGAGGAGGAGGGTCCCGCGACGAGCGACGCACATGCGACGGAGCGGCGCCGCGCGGTGAGCAGTGAGAGGGGGGAGAGCGACGAGGCGCAGGCACAGGAGAGAGAAAACGGAGCACCGCTCGAAGCATAGGTGAATTCGTCGATGAGGAAGAGAGCCAGGCAAACGTGGGAGAGGGGGGGCATGTGCGTGCGTCTGAGAGAGAGAGAGCGGCGGTGCGGGTACGAGCGGTGGGAGCCACAGCGCGAATGCGCGTGCGCGAAGATCAAATAGGTGGTGGTGGAGGTAATTCAAACGATATTCGCCCGCCGGGCTTTAGATTTACCGTACGTCAGGAGGTGCATCGATTTTTACCAGGATTTCAGCTGAACGCGCATCGCTTGTCTTTTCGTGTACTGCCACCGGAGCCGCAAGGTTTTAATCCTCTGCTCTAGTTAGAATTAGCTATTCGACATTCACAATTATCTGCTATCGCTCGGTGGGCGCGATACTTTTATCGAAATAGGAATAAATAGCGAAAAATTCTCCAGAGGCGCGGCCGGGCTAATTCGGAGGAGCTCTGGGCGCTCGTGGAGGGCTTAACACAGAGCAACGACGATTTTCAAGTGAACGATTCATTCAATTTAGAAGCGATGTACGCGAACGTCCCGCGAGGCGAAGGAGGGGCGCGAAAAATGATAACTGAAGATGTGGTGAAGCAACGGTCTATAGTTTTTATTCAGAACGAGGATCGTTTGTATTTACCGCGCGCATTAGTCATTAGGGAGGCGAATATCGCGTTGAAACACTCCGAAAACCCAGAAGTTAAAAAGTTTTATAAAGCTATTCGCGACGGGAGGAGGCCGCTCCAAAAACAACGC
Organism: Eurytoma adleriae; assembly: GCA_900480045.1. Classification (NCBI taxonomy): domain Eukaryota; kingdom Metazoa; phylum Arthropoda; class Insecta; order Hymenoptera; family Eurytomidae; genus Eurytoma; species Eurytoma adleriae. The sequence continues at coordinate 1,410 of UXGC01002572.1, forward strand.
GCGCTTGAAATCATGGTTAATGTTGACCTGATTATTCCTTCAAACGATACTGGATATCGAATACCACTTCGCGACTTGTATTTACCGCTACTGCCAGTAAAAATGCACAACCGTCTTCTCTTTGCTCTCCGTCGTTCGTGTTGCGAGGAGAAACGAAGCGACCATTGTAAAGAGGAGCACGAACGCGAATTCTATGGCACATGGGTGTCGGATGAGCTTCGCAAAGCTCTGAAGTTGGGTTACGAAATAACCTAAATTTACGTTATATCGCAATACGAAACGACGCAACTCGACGAGAAGGGTAGAGAGGGATTCTTTACCGAGAACGAAAACACGTTTCTAAAAATCAAGCATGAGGCGAGCGGATGGCCCTCGTGGTGCGCGAGCGGGGCGGCCAAGACCCAATATTTGACCGAATACGAGGGCGACGAGGGTATCGCGGCCAAGTTATGTTTGGATTCGTTCTGGGGAAAGTTTGGACAGCGCAGCAACTTGAAGCAGACGACGATAGTCAAAACACGAGAGGCGATCTTGCGCCTTTTAACGGCCCCCAACAAAGAAGTCGCGGGAATTCTGCCGGTAATCGACGCAGTTGTACGCGACTTGGTGTTTCAGGAAGGACGCGGTAACGCCGCGCCGGCGCCCGAAACCAACGTAGTAATCGCTGCCTACTCGATGGTTCAAGCGCGACTCGAACTGTATAAATACCTGGAAAAATTAGGCAGACGCGTATTGTACTGCGACGCGGACTCTTGTATATTTGGAAAGAAAGACGACGACGCGTTGGAATACGAACCTCCGCTGGTAATTTACTCGGTAACATGACGGACGAGTTGAAATCGTACGGAGACGGAACTTTTATCGAGAGTCTAATATCGCTCGCACTAAAATTTTATGCTTTCCGAGCGATAACGTCCGCCGACAATACAGTCGAATGCTTTAAAGTACAAGGGATAACGTTAAATTTTAATAATTCTCTTAAAATCAATTTTGACACTATAAAAGAACTTATTGAGAAAACTTTTTTCGTCAACTACGAGAATGAAGAAGAAGACGCTAATGGCAGTGCATAGGGCAAGAGTAAAAGTTCGATTTAACGCTATCCGACGTACTAAAAATCATGAAATTGTAACTCGCGGTGAATTCAAAACATATATACATATAGCATTGTACTTGCAAAGAGACGATACGTCTCGCACAATCTCTCTCTACCTTACGGTTATAAAGCGTGATGCGGATATGTAAAAAGAAAAAAAATGTAAATAAAGCTGTAAATAATACCATGTAATTGTGTGTGTGTGTTATTTATTCAAAATAAAGAAAAAAACCTAGATATATGTCCCCTATGGAAAATTAACTTACACGTGTTATCGACGGGGATGAGCTGGGCACTCCTGCGAAGGTAAGCTAGCTCGCCCCCGCGGGGAATCAGCTAGTACTACCGGGGAATCAGCTGGCCCCCGCGCTGCCGCCGCCGCCGCACCGCGTGAGTCGGCTAATCCCGACGAAAAGTCGTTTCGTGTATCTAATTAAGCGCATAAAACTGGAATCGAGGGGTGAATTACACGGCAGTATTTACCTTGGACACGCGCTGGAAACATCCTTTTACCTGCATTGTGTCGGGTCCGACAATGTTCGGGAAAACTGTATTTGTGAAGCGATTCTTAAACAATCTGACGCGAATGTGCAACGTTCGCTTCGACCGCGTGCTCTTCTATTATGCCGAGTGTCAAGACGCGTAGCGGCGCGAATTTTGCGTGGACAATGGATCTCGTTCCAATTTAAGGAGGGCTTGCCACAGTCGACCGACTACTCGCGAGACAACGAGAAAAGAAAATTGATCCTGCTCGACGATCTCATGCATGAGGCCAACTCTACCGTTCTCGATTTATTCACCAAGGGCTGCCATCACAAAAACATCAGCGTCATCTTTAAAACGCAAAACATTTTTCAAAAAAGGAGCCCATCAACGCGACCTCTCGCTCAACGTGAATTACATTGTTTTGTTTAAACAACACCGGTCAGGTCATAATCGACGGAAAACACATTCCCGCATCCAACATCGTGGAGCTTGTCAACGACAGTTTGCGAAAAAAGACATCAACCGATGCAAAGTTTGTCGAGACATCCGAAATACCGAACAATTTGATCGTAAAAAAAGATATATTAAAGATTGCCGGGAGTCTCAACACGCCTTCAAACACGGCCAAATGGCGGAGGTCCGCGACAGTGTCAGATTCACCGTCGGGCACCGATCCAGAGCTGCGGCGCCCCGTCACGAGAAAACAGCCTGAACTCAGATGGTTGAACATCTACGCCCCTGCTGAACAGAAGCGAGCGAACAGCCATGGCTGACAAAACTCAGTATTACGACCCGGGGCACGAAGCTGGCTTCGGGGGTGCCGGCCGACTCGTCAGCGTAAATACGCGCGGAAAATCTCTGGCAGGCAGAAAAGAAGAAAAGAAAAGAGTGTACGAGTGGTTGGCAAATCAGGATGCCTATACGCTCCATCGCCCTGTGAGCAGGAAATGTCCCCGGTTACGATATAACGTGAGTAATGTGGACGATGTAAGGGAAGCGGACCTCTGTCAGATGACCTCGCTTAAGGCTGAAAACGACGGATACTACTACTTTCTCGTAGTCATTGACGTGTTGAGCAAATTTGCGTGGGTCGAACCGCTACGCGACAAGAATGCTGGCGCGGTTGCTAAGGCTTTTGAAAACATTGAACACCGAGCCGACGGACGCGTACCTGTCTATCTCTAAACATACAGTGGGAAAGAGTTTGTGGGTAGTGCCCTGCAGCGCTTTCTCGAGGTGCTCGGTATATGTTACAGAGTTGCTCGCAACCCCGACGTAAAAGCAGCAGTAGTCGAACGTCTCATGTGGCAATACTTTACGTATAGAAATACACACAGATACATCAACATTATTCAAGATATTGTCAAGGCTTACAACAATTCCGTTCACTCGGGTACGCGTATGAGACCCGTCGAGGTTAATTTGCGCAGAGGGGAGAACCGCTCGTTATCCTAAATATCGCCGCAACGACCTCGTACGTATCAGTCGTTCCAAGGGGACCTTCGCAAAAGGTTTCGAGAAAAAAAACTACAGCGAGGAGGTGTTCAAGGTGAGCGGTGTCTCTAACCGTCAGTGTCACTACACCTACGTACTCCAAGACTTGAACGGAAAACGCACGATGGGTTCTTTTACACCGAGGAAATAGCTCCCGTAGGTAAAGAAAGGCTGGAAAACGAGCAAACGTTCAAAATGGAACGCGTACTTGAGAGCAGAGGACGAGGAACGAAGAAGCAGTTTCTGGTAAAGGGGGTTGGCTATCCGGAAAAATTCAACTCTTGGATCAAAGTGGCGAATTTACACGCAATTCGAGTACATCGTAAAATGGAGTCTCTCGATAACGTCTTTTACCTCGTTCTGCCGAGCAACAGTAGCGTGTATTACTTTCCGGATAACACTACCACGTGTTTCGCCTCACAACTCTCCCACGAAATAAGACTCATCGACGAGTGGCTGGTAGGTCTGGCCGAGATCCACATTCCCTGCACAATCATACACGTTCAATAATCAGAGGCCAAGGGGACTCTCAATATAGACAGCGGTTCAAAGGGTATCGCTTACAAGTTCCCGCACGGTGTATATGAAAAAATTGATCAACTTGCTAGCTTCATTAATAAAACGGCAGACATCAGTAAGCATCTGCAATTTGAAGTGTCCGGATTCCATAAAGGCTATTATGAGCTCAAACGCGTGTGCACGTGCGAGCAGACCCACAGTTTGACACTCAACGATAAAATTGCTCGAGTTTTTGGATTCGAGGATTTCGACAACAAAACTTCCGACTTGTACGCAGGCATAGGTAACAGACCCGCCTGTCTGGCATGCGCTATACCCAGTCAGCTGTTCGTTTATACGAACATATGCGAACCGCGCCTCGTCGGTGATACACAGGCATCTCTTTTACGCATTGTTGCACAAGATAACTCGAAATACAAATTTAGGACAAATATCGTAAAGAATTTCGCGCCGATACACTATGTTCCGCTACTACACCACAGTTTTCGCAACATCGTCATCGATATAAGAGATCGATATAAGACGCGCGATCCCTTTTGAGTACGGGACGTTGACGGCGGCGCTTCATTTCAAACATAATCAATGAGCCACTACATACAGTATTACTCTGACCAGGCAGGCGGAGGGGGCGGCGTCAAGAACGTTTTCGCAGTTTGGACTTTTCAACGCGAGTCGGGAATCGGAAGTTTTCTCGGTGGTCTGCTGCGTAAGATCGTCTCCTACCACGCCAGTGGTGCGAAAGCCGTCGGACAGGAGACCGCTCGCCGGTGTAAACGTTGCTCGACGACGTTGTCAACAATCGAGTAAATTTCAAAGAGGCTATGAGAACATGCACCAAGGAATCCGGACATAACCTCAAGAGAAAAGCGGCTGAAAAACTTTCAACTATGATGAGGGGTAACGGATATAAGCCGCGCGCACCTAAACGCGCTCGTCAGTCGAAGAAGAAACGCGCACACGTGCGTACCGCCACCAGCAGTAGTAGCGTCAGCAACAAGAAGAATCCAGTAAAGAGGAAGAGCACGAAAGGAGCCCGTCATCGTCGACGCGGAACAACAACAACAACAGCTAGAAGCGTGACGGACATTATTGGACCTAAATAGCGAGTAAAATGGCATTCCTACACTCTTGCAGCGGGGAAGGTATGAAGAGCGAACTAGACTTGTTCAGTCTACCTCCCACGCAAACCTCTATCGAGAACAGCTCTTTTCTTTACTGGAAACCCGTCTCGGCTCTGAGCGATGAGAATGATTCGCCGTTGGAACTCCTCATGCCTAGCTCGACCGAGCACTACATAGATTTGGCATACACCATGCTTCATCTCAGCATACAGATTCAACCCATGGACGAGGACGAGATGGAGAATGCAAAAGTGGGACCTGTGAACAATTTTCTACACTCACTCTTTGAACAGATTGATGTTTTCTTCAACCAGAAGCTGGTATCGCCACCGAACAATGCCTATCCCTACAGGGCGTACATAGAGACTCTACTGAATTACTTGGTGCCGGCTTTGTACTCTCACCTGACGGCCGGTCTCTGGTACACCGACACGGCCGGTAACATGGATGGCTCGCCGATCCTGGTAAACGGTGCACCAGGCGTAAACTTGAGGCTCTTGCAACGAAAACACTTTACCGCCAATGGACAATTGGTCGACCTCATTGGGCATTTGTATTGCGACGTCTTCAATCAGGGTAAATTTCTCATCATCGGGGTCGAGATGAGAGTCCGACTAGTACGCAGCAAAGATGCATTTTGTCTGACGGACTTTTCGAACGATGAGAAATTCAGCGTACGCATAAAGGAAGCCACGCTCATTGTTCGTCGTGCAAAAATTAGTGCTGGTATTCTACTGGCTCACGCCAACGCCTTGGCCAAGATAGCGGCCAAATATCAAACAACGCGCGTCGAAGTAAAATCGTTTACGATGCATCGGAGCGACCAGGAGGATACTCTCGACAACGTATTTCTAGGAGAGAAAAGAATTATATTGGGTTTTGTGAAAAATAGGGCCTTCAACGGCAACCGACTGCTGAATCCATACAACTTTGAACATTTTTACACAAATTTCTTATCTCTGTATGTGGACGGTATGCAAATCACCGGATTCACTGGAGACAATAAAACATATATCGATTCTTTTCACACTCTCTTTACCAACACCGGTATATATTTTCTCAACGAGGGTATAAATATCGACCGAATTACTTACCCAAAGGGCTAAAGCTTCTGCCTCTTCGCTTTCGATCTCACCCCCGATATGTCGGCGCATTTTTCGTCGCACTGGAATCTAGTACGATCCGGCTCCGTGCGCGTAGAGGTGCGTTTCGTACGTTTCGCAACAGCCCTTACCGAAACCATTAACTGTATAGTATACGCAGAATTTGACAGCGTGCTCGAAATTGACTCTAACCGTCATATTGTAACGGACTTCAACGCCTAAGAATGATGGGGGAAACTATATAAAAGCGCTAGAAAAATATGTCGACTCTACACTCATCTCGAAGCGGTCTTAGCAGCGTTATCGTTGTTTCTCTCTCTAAAACCAAAGAATCATCAGCGCCACCATGGACTTTGTCATCGACATCCAAGGATTGCGAGACAAGGAAAATCATTTTCTACCAAAGGAGGTGGCTGACGTAAGTCTCCAAGAAACGTCGTCGGTCACAGGACCATTGCATCTACTGCCATAGGTCGAACTACCGCGAGACATCAGAGCGAGTAACGACATTGTCTCCTCGAGAATTCTCGGATTGCAGTGGTTCGTCGGAGACATCAGCCTGCGAAAACTGCAACATAACTTTTACAACATTGTAAGAGTTACTTCAAAAATTTACCTCAAGGGAGGTGAGAAGGCGCCATACGTTCAATCTCTCATGTCGCGCCACGTGTACAGTATCGACGAGTACAACGTCGTTGCTTTCGCGGAACTGGAAAAATGGCACAATATCCCGAAAAGCTGTTTCTTTATTCTGTCGAAACTGACGACAACGACGACAATAACAACAATCATGAACACGAGCGAAATTCTAAAATCACTGCGGGGATTAAGAACAAAACGATGGGAGTGATTGCTGCTGATAGAATACCTTTCAAGATGGAAGTTCCGATCGCCATAGTATGCAACACGGACGATCACATGAGATCCGGGACGCATTGGGTAGCTTTGTACGTCGACGAGAAGAGAACGGGTACATACTTTGATAGCTACGGGTGCGCATCCATGTCGAAGCATGACCTACAACGCATTGTAAAAAATTGCAAGAATTTTCTATGGAGCGACAAAAGACTGCAGAATATTGATTCAACGTGTTGCGGTCAATAAACTATCATGTTTCTGCACCATATGTGTCGTGGCTACAGTTTACGACGATTCTTGCAATTATTTTCACGAGACTGCCGAAAGAACGGTAACTTTAACCAAAAAAAGTGTGTATTTCATCTTGAAAACTTAACATTGTCCATTTATTCGTTAAACCCATATTATTCCCATCCTGCGCTAAAAATAGTACGAACCAGCTGTCCTTGCCTCCGAAAAGTTCGTTACTCTGTTATCATGCATAGCACTCCGTAAAATATCGGCAAAGCGTGTAGTGCGCCGAGTACCGGCGAAAAATGTAGGTAACGACTGTCGCGTGGAACCCCGGCGAAAAGTATAGGTAACGGCTGGCGCGCGCAACCCCGTTGAAAAATACCGCTCACATATCGCGCGGAACTCTGGCGAAAAATATAGGAGGCGACTGCCGCCCACAGCCCCGTCGAAAAATACCGCGCTCATCTCGCGCGGAACCCCGGCGGAAAATACAACTAACGGCTGCTGAACGCGTGGAACCTGTCGAAAAATACCGTGCGCATCTACCCCGTCCGGGAAGGCGCGCGACCGTAGAAGGGCGGCGGCGATTGCGGGAGTATAAATGAACACTTCTCGGGACATTTGGCATCAGTCTGACTAGTACGACGTTACCACCATGGTCAACCACCGAGACGCGGGTCCACTGCCGAACCTTCTTCTAGCCTCTACCTACACTCTTAACCGGTCCAACACGAAGAGAGTCTACGTGGGTCTGGATATTCAAGACGATACCTATTGCCCCTTCGTTAAACTCGTCAACAGCGGGGCTACGTACAGAACCATCACTCTCGTTACAGACCAGTGGGAAGCTCTCAAGAATCACTTTGAGACCATCGGATCTTACTTCAACAAGTGCTAGAATTTTCAACAACTGTTTGGCGAGAATCATACAGCCCAAATCCACGGTTACGAAATAAGGTACTCTACGACCTACGGACAGAAATCCATCATCATCGATGAAAAAACCGAGGAACAAAACGCACAACCTTTCGTAGTGGAGGAAGCCCCTGCGCAAGACGAGCCCGACAAATTGCCAAAACACAAAAAACCAAGCATGCGCATACCGACTTTCGAAGGTCTCACGATGATCGCTCCTCTCGTACACCTACAGCTTATCCGACTCAAGGAATACGTCGATTCAGTCAATCATACTGTCAACGATATAATCGAATATCTAGATAATGACATAGCTGGAGAGACCGAGGATAAAGCCGAAATCGAGAAAACCAAACGCATCGTCAAGGTTATAAGGGTCTTCAAGCAGTACTTTGCCACCAAATTTGCCGCCATCACCGGACATGCCGAAAGCGGAACATCTTACAAAGACAAAAATGTTTTACAAATTTTAATAAGCGAAATTTTAGCGTTCGGATTACATGATTTGCAACGAATTTTTGAAAATCACTTAAACTTGTACAATTACTTTGACTAATAAACAAAATGTAAACGTCACTTTATATTTTATTGCTAGAACCTCCCCTCCTCATTTCACACTGATCCTCCGACCAGCTACGGCCATGGGTCAATGCGCAGGCAAATCCCGACGCTCCAACACGTCTGACATCGGGTTCAAGCTGGTACGCTTCAAAGAACTACACTGTCAATAACCTGTCCTATCCCGAATAGGACCTATCCCGAATACAAATAACCTGTCCTATCCCGAAATAACTCAAATAGCAGTCACACACCACCACCACGCACAGTCGACGCGCAACCCCCCTCCAGAATGGGTCAGCGACAGAGCAGCTCCGACAACGAGAAACTCCTGCCCGCCGACAAAAAGGACAACGATAAAAAGCCCACGTGGAAATTGTACATCGACAAAGTCTCCACCAATACCTACCCAATACCCGAACAAAAGGGGTACAAGAAAAACGAATTAATTTAATCAATCGTCCCTTTTCAGGGCCACACACATATTCAACGCTAGATAAATTATTCTCGCATTAATTTTAATAAATGGCCATTAGCACCGCCACAAATAAATACGCAATATTTTAGAAGCGCTATATCCCACCATATTCCATGCACCTGATGTAACCCTTTCACCTTACCTCCCAGCGCTATAACCACTCCTACATCATCTTAAAATCAAAACACCTGTCCCCTCCATACCAGACTGGCAGATGTGAAAGGGGGAGATAACCGACCCTCCGCCGCCCCACAGTGGGACCAAACAGCCTCATTGACGCGCATGAAGCAAAAAAAAAAAAAAAAATGTTCATCAAGCTTCTTGACACAATTTTTTTTTATATTTCATACCCTAAGGAATTAAAAACAAGTATTTTTATCACCAAAATTATGTTTATTCACAATTAACAACAAATTGTAAGTTGGCAGCATGACATCGCGAAATAATAAATTAATAAATGAGCAATTTTTATTAAATTTTTTAATCGCATTTATTATTACGAGTAGTTTATAAAATTAATTTTTTTTTAATTATTTTCGAGGTGATTTAATTACTGGAGAATCTGGAGAATCTTAGGTCTGTGAATTGAAAATAAGGAGAATTTATGTTATGGAATTTTGAGTTACGATTTAAATTAAACATTTATCTTTTCAAAAGTTGCGTTATTAAAAATGTAAGCAAGTGTAATCGGCGGGTTACCGATCAATTTCTAGGTTT
>UXGC01002573.1:0-10987 GCA_900480045.1 Eurytoma adleriae
TTTGAATTTTACAAGAGCCGCTTAATGAACTTTAATTTTTTAAATTAATTGTTTAATTCTTAAATATTCGACTTTTTTTGTTTTTATAACGTTTACTCGTCTTATTGTCACCCTCGCTTCGCTCTGGCGACAAATCGACTCGTCTCGCTTCGCTCGGCTAACCAAATTGATCTATTTCTTTTGAAAAAATGCTCGTGTTTCGCTCACGGCGTGTCAAAAAATAGCTCGCTTCGCTCGGGCGACAAACTCGACTCGTGCGTGAATCGCCTTTTTCGCGCACTAGTTGCGTAATGTACTATAATTTCCTTACTCAACCAGCAAGCACAAAGTGCCAAAGTAAACAAAAAGAGTTCTATTTGAATACCTATTGAATTAACGAATGTCCGCGGACAATTCTTAAAGAATACTTTAAGAACTCAGTCTGCTCATCGAGCAGTTATTCTGTAAAAAACATTTAAGGTATAAACCCTCCCTTAAGCAATTATTAATCTGGAAACTATTCTGCAGTACTTAATAAGATAATATCAAAGCAGAAAAGATAACCATTTGAGTTAGAATTTCTCCAGAGTTCTGGGCTACCCTGGCCCCCTCTCCCACCCCTCCGTGAGCAAGATGCTCGCTAGGGTCTGAGACTCGCACTCCTACGGAGGATTTTATCACAATAACGCCGAGTGAATGTATACGTATTATATACGTACTTATGCGAAATATATCATCTCAGGGAGGGGAGGGGGGCATTGCTGGCTCGAGACCAGGTCCGGGCGAAAATCGCTGTACGGGAACATCGCAAAATCCTCCTCCCGTGGCTGACGGGCGAATAGCCGCCGACACACATTTTTGTATCTCCTGTAATCTCCAGGGATCAAAGGGACTTGTCATCACGATGTGTCACGCCGCTGATGCACGTCGGTACGTTCTCGACGTCGAAAGGTTCTCCGCGCGATTGGCCCGTCCTGCGCATATCACGGCTAAGGAGGTCGTCACGGGTTTCGATATCTGCGTATACGTATTCGCTCTTCGAAGTCGTTGCAGGTGTGTAGGTGTATGCGAACGCGCTCGCGAGCGCACTCAAGTAATCGCGTGTCTATTGGTATGCCCCGCGCTGCTACGGGGGAGCGGTTTGGTCGCTGTAGGCAGCACACGGCCCTAGCAGGCTGGTACGTCCGCAGCCAAAGTAGCGCTTACAGCAACGGCAGAAGGCTCCCAAATTGCTACTTTGTACTACGGGGACGACGCGCAAGGTCGCTATTAAAGCGTGCATATAGCGCTGAACTCGCAAAAAGGGATAGAAATGGAAATGAGAAATAATTGAAAATAAGGGTGAAATAATTGAGAATACGAAAGGAACAACATAAACAAACAAGTAGTATTCCCATTGCCTGTGGAATTTGACCAGAGTGTTTCAAATATGTAGACATCTTCAAGAACTTACGCAGAATCGTATGTATTAACCAAGTCTTGGGAGGGCCTCACTGGAAACAAACTTCATCAATTCTGAAGGTTTCCCTGTGCACCAGTAAATCGTCCTGGATATGCCTCACCAGAGACAGCCTCCCGCCGTCCTGAGGGTGTTCCTGGGCACTTGGAAATCGTCTGCAGGAATATTCAATGAATTTCTATGCATTAACCCAGCTCAGGTTAGGTCTTGCTGTAGACAAAACCCCACCGCACAGTGGTCTATCATTTGGACAAAAGTCTCCAGAACTCATTAATCTGTACTGATTTATTTATTTTTTTTACCTCATTTCAGAACAATTTTTTTATCATTTAGGCTTGCAGCGAAAATACAATGAAACTCCATACCCTCCAATTTACTAATTTCACATCTGAAACCACCTACATCTCTCAAAAGAATCGATGATTCACACTATGCAAACTTATCTTGTTAATATCGCTAGATTAAATTTATTTCATTGATGTAGCTGTGGGTCTGGGATTTAGAGGAGCTGCTTCAAAGTATTTTAAACAAAAATGTTAGAAATTGGTAAAGAGTTGTAGTGTCCAGAGACTTTAGTCCATTTTTTCCACTGTATGCCGTACTGAGGGTGTTCCTGGGCACCTACAAGTCGGCTACAGGAATTCCCTCAGTATTTCTAAGTATTAACCAAGTCCTGGATAGGCCTCACCAGAGTCAGCCTCTCGCTGTCCTGAGCGTGTTCCTAGGAATCGTCTACAAGAATACCCTCGGAATTTCAATGTATTAACCAAGTCTAGGAGAGAACTCGCTGTATAGAGCATCCCGACGTACTGAGGGTGTTCCTGCGCATCTGGAAATCGACTACAGGGATACCCACAGAATTTTTAAGTATTAACCAAGCCTAACGTAGGCTTCGCTGTAGACAGCATCCTGCCATCCTTAGTGTGTTCTTAGGCACCTGCAATTCATCTACAAGAACCACCACCGAAATTCTAGGTATTAACCAAGCCTAGGGTAGGCCCCAATGTAGATAGCCTAACTCCGTCCTGACAGTCATCCTGGTCACCTGGAAATCGTCTACAGAAATACCCACCGTTATTCTATGAATTAACCAAGCTCAATATAGGATTTTCTGTAGAGAACCTCCCGTCGACCTGAGGGTTTTCCAGCGCACCTACAAATCGTATACAGGAATTTCCTCCGAAATTCTAGGTATTAAGCAAGCCTTGGTTAGACCACGCTGTAGGCACATCCCGGCGTCCTGAGTGTGTTTTTGAGCTCCTGGAAATCGTTTACAGGATTACCCACCGAATATCTAGGTATTAACCAGGCATAGGATAGATCTTGCAGTATATTTCTGGTATTAACCAAGTTCTCGGTATGCTTTACTGCACGCAACCTACAGTTATCCCGAGGGTTTTCCTGCGTACCTACAAATCGTCTACATGAATACCCAATAAATTTCTATGTATTAACCAAGCCCAATATAGGCCTTTCTGTAGAGAACCTCCGGGCGACCTGCGGGTTCACCTGGGCTCCTACAAATCGTCTACAGGAATTTCCACCGATATTCTAGATATTAAGCAAACTGAGGGTAATCCACGCTGGAAACACATCCCGGCGTCCTGAGTGTGTTTTTGAGCTCCTGCAAATCGTTTACAGGATTACCCACCGAATTTCTAGGTATTAACCAGGCATAGGATAGATCTTGCAGTATACGGTATCCTGGCGCCCTGAGGGTGTTCCTTGACAGCTAGACATTGCCTTCAGGAACACAAGCAGAACTTCTAGTATTAACCAAGTTCTCGGTATGCCTACTGCACGTAACCTACGGTTGACCTGAGGGAGTTTCTGATCACCTGGAAATCGTCTACAAGAATTCCGTCAGAATTTCTATGTATTAACCAACTCCTGGAGAGGCCTCACAAGAGTCAGCCTTCCACCGTACTGAGGGTGTTCCTAGGAATCGTCTACAGGAATGGCCTCGGAATTTCTATGTATTAACCAAGTCTAAGGTAGAACTCGCTGTAGTCAGCATCCCACCATCCTCAGTGTGTTCTTAGGTACCTGGAATTCGTCTACAGGAAGGCACACCGAAATTCTAGGTATTAACCAAGCCTACGGTAAGCCCCACTGCAGACAACCTCCCTCCTGATGGTGTTCCTGGTCATCTGAAAATCGTCCACAGAAATACCCACCGAATTTCTATGAATAACCCAAGCCCTAATTAGGCCTTTCTGTATAGAAACTCCCGGCGACCTAAGGGTTTTCCTGCGCACCTACAAATCATGTACAGGAATTCTCTCCGAAATTCTAGGTATTAAACAAGCATAAGGTGGGCCTTGCTGTAGACAACCTCCCGGCGCCTTGAGGGTGTTCCAGGTAACCTGGAAATCGTCTACTAGAATACCCAATGAATTTCTATTCCAGGTTAGGCCTTGCCGTAGACAACCTCTCGCCGTCCTGAGGGTGTTCCATGTCACCTGGAAATCGTCTACAGGAATACCTAATAAATTTATATGTATTACCCAAGCCCAGATTAGGCCTTGCTGTAGACAATTCCCGCCGTCCTGAGGGTGTTCCTGGGCACCTACAAATCGTCTAAAGGAATTACCTCAGAATTTCTATATATTAACTAAGTCCTGGATAGGCCTCACCAGAGTCAGCCTCCGGCGTCCTGAGGGTATTCCTAGGAATCATCTACAGGAATATCCTTGGGATTTCTATGTATTAACTAAGTCTAGGGTATAATTCGCTGTAGACAGCATCCCGACGTACTGAGGGTGTTCCTGCGCATCTGGAAATCGTCTACAGGGATCCCCTTAGAATTGTTAAGTATTAACCACGGCTAACGTAGGCTTCGCTGTAGACAGCATCCTGCCGTCCTTAGTGTGTTCTTCGGCACCCGAAATACGTTTACAAGAACTACCACCGAAATTCTAGGTATTAACCAAGCCTAGGGTAGGCCTGATGTAGACAACCTAACTCTGTCCTGATGGTGTTCCTGGTCATCTGGAAATCGTCCAGAGAAATACCCACCAAGACAGCCTCCCGCCGTTCTTGGTGTGTTCTTACGCACCTGGAATTCGTCTACAGGAACTTCCACCGAAATTCTAGGTATTAACTAAGCCCAGGATAGGCCTTTCTGTAGTCAACCTTCTAGCCGCCTGAGGTTTTTCCTGGGTACCTACAACTCGTCTACAGGAATTCCCTCCCAAATTCTGGGTATTAACCAAACGTAGGGTAGGCGTCGCTGTAGACAGAATCCCGCCGTCCTGAATGTGTTTTTGGGCACCGGGAAATCGTCTGCAGGTATATCCTCCAAATTTTTTTTAATTGTAGAATCCCAGGTTAGAGGATCCCAATCGTTCGGAGGGCTTAACTGGGCACGAAGACAACTCACAGGTTGTTCCTGCGCACCTGGAAATCGTCTACAATAACAGTCTCGGAATTTTTTTTTAATATACGAAGTCTAGGGTAGGCCTTCTTAGAGTTGAGCTTCCGGCGTCCACAGGGTATTCCTGGGCATCTGCAAATCATCTGCAGGAATACTCTCCTTATTCTTACATACTTAGGTAATTCGGTTATATAATTAGAATTACCGAACAAAATAGTATATTACGTAACTAGTGCGCGAAACAGGCGATTCACGCACGAGTCGAGTTTAGTCGAATAAGACGAGTAATCAATAAAAACGATAAAAAGTCGAATATTTAAATATTAAACAATTAATTTAAATAATTAAATAGATATTGCGATCGATAATGATGTGTCTTAATTAGGTAGCTTCAGTAAAATTCAAAATGATGATTTACAGAATGTAATTACGATCTTGAGTTCGGGAAATAAATAAAAAAGTTAAATAATGTTTGAAAAATAAAATTAGTATATTATTTCTATTATTTCCTACAAATATCAACTAAAACTTAATTATTATCCTTATCTTATGGTCAATATTTATTTTAGAATACAAATAAATAATGAATTGTAATGTTTATTATCAGTTTTTAGTTGATTTGAGTTAATTTTTTTTATATATCTTACTGTAAGGATCGCTGCACCTAACGATTCTTTGTAGAATCCATTCAAAATCCTTACCAAAATATGAATGCCAAGTTCGTGAAACAGTTGACATGTGTTTCGCGCACGGCGTGTCAAAAAATTACATTGATGTATAAATTCATCTATTTCAGTATCTTTAAGTCAGCTATTAAAAAGAATTACTGGTGTGCACTGTTATGTTTAAGAAAATATTTTGCATAAATGTTGTATCAAATTTTTTTTATGGCGGACTTAATGAGTGGAGAGAGAGAGGGAGAGAGGGAGAGAGGGAGAGAGGGAGAGAGGGAGAGAGGGAGAGAGATGGGAGGGGGAGGTACTGGTATGCCGCATCGTTGTCGGAGCAGTGATGCCAGATATGATCACGTCAGACATGTATAGAGTAATAAAAATTATTCTTAATTTAAATAAATTGAAGGGAGACACTTCAAAATCTGTCAACACAGTCCTGGATGCGGATTTCGGGTCGGAAATCGGTCCTGGGAATTCGCGTTGCAAATAAGAGGCTCGACTAGCTACAATACAAAGCGAAACAATTTGTTTTGAGGATACGTGACATGGTACTTTATATGAGTGGTATATTTTCAGATTGACCCGTTATTGCTAATTTACAAACTGTTTGGCCTGAAACTTTTACTCTTTTATTTTTGGGATGTTTGTTTTTGGTAATTTATCATTTTTACCGATAGTTCGGTTAAAGTATTCCGCAAATATTATTTCGTCGAAACTATTCCGATTTCCCACCTTTTTATATTTTCTGCATAAAAAGAAAGAATGCAAGCAATTGAATTTCTAATTTACAGTCATTTTATCATACTTGTACGTGGTATAAGCCCCTCCTTTTTGTATAGCTTGTAAATTCTAGGTTTATATTTTTTAATTAGACTGATTTGCTTTGTTTCTTCCTCTGTGCTAATTCTTTCTCTTTTGAGTAGTCTTTTCTGGAAAATCTTCTCGGGTGAACTGCTTTTTGACCGTCTTCTTTTCGAGCGTGCTGAATTTTCTTCTGAAGAACTTTCTTGTGCAGAACTTTCTTCTCCAGAACTTTCTTGTGCAGAACTTTCTTGTTCAGAACTTTCATGTGAAGATTGTCTTGATGGTGAACCAGATCTATCAGATTGAGGGGAACATTGCTGACGAGATCGTGATCTTGACTTTCCCTTTCTCGGTTTTTGATTCGACGCAGAGCGAGTTGGTGATCTTGGTTCAGAAGGTGATCTCTGTTGTTTAGGTATCTCATTTTGTTGAGGTTGAAATTGAGATTTCTCTTTAGCATGAATAGGCGGTGGAGGTGGTGTTACGAAAAGTGAAGACGCTGTTATGTGAGATGGTGATAGCATCGAGGAATGTCTTGGCGGCGTCGAATAGAGTAATGGCTGTGGAGAGATAGGGGGCAACGTTGGACGCGGTGATGGATGAGGCAACTGTCTTGGCGAGAGCCGAAATGGAGATAATGATGACGACGAAAAATGCGATGAAGATCGTAATTTTTTTTATCTTTTTGGTGATTGTCGATTTATTATCGAAGATGTCATTGATTCTGATGAGGAAGTTACTTCCGTATTTTGTTCGTTATCAGCCGATGACCTACCATCTGGAGAATGCAATAAATCATCAGTTGGTATTTGCTGAGATTGAGGAAGCGATTCTGATAAAGAATTGGGCTTTGACATCGGTATATGGTTAGAGATTGAGAGATTTTTAAATTTGACTTCGGCATCAGTGCAGGGTTAGAGCTCGAGAGTTTTAAAGGGACATCGGGTAGTTGTGAATAAGATTTGTTCTTTTCATGTGATGGCGAGTTTGACTTTGATTCTGATTTACGACTTGAGCGTGATTCGCTATTATGACGATGTCGCGATCTTGAATCTCGATGAGATTGACTTGAATCACTTAAAGTAAATTCATCGTTTTTAGACGTTAATTGTTTATTCTGCATATTTGATATTTCTAGTAAAGCGTTTGAGGATTCATTATCAAGTAATGTTACACTAATTTCTTTGTTACTGGAGCTTTGTTTTGTGTGAGAATAGATCCAGTCATATCGCTTCTGCTGTGACGTGGATGGTTGAACCTATAAAAATAATTTTATAAATAAAACTAAGAGTTTATCTGAATATTCTATAAAAAAAAGATAACTTGTAGTACCTGATCTGTAATACACTGCAATTCGTTCGGCAAAGTAACGGAGGGCAAAGATTGGTTTGCTTTAGAAAGTTTAACTGGTGCTGTTGTTATTTTTGAGACTGAATGGCAAGTGACATTCTCTACTGAAGCTGTGTACAGAAAATGTATTTCATTACAGATGAGTAATAATAAGAAAATTGTTTGGTAATATCTATGACTGAAAATAATTAGTAACCTACAACTCCTACTTTATTATATTAGCCTTATTAAAAGAAAAAAAGAAAAAAGTATGTAAAATTTTATATAAATGAAGCAAAAGAACATTTTTAGAATTAATTAGTCGTCGAATAAAGGGTGTGTCAGTATAATTTACTTTGATTTTTTTATCGGCAGAAAATGTCTCGAACAAAAGTTGTAGGGTACAGAAGAGGCTAACTGAACCACTTATTTTTTGACGACAGATTTTGAAGAGCAAGAAATTTTACTTTTATGTATAATATAAAAATTACAATACTGCATAGTACTGAATCCGGAGGCTATTATTACGAGATTTTTTTTACAATAAAATATTGGAATATTACCATATGTTTCGGTAAAAATTACTAGCTAACTTCTAAAGTATAGAGTCGCGCACTAAGTACTCATTGTTAGACTGACCATAAAAATATTGCTAAATTTTTGTATTACTCTTGTCATTAATTGGTAGATATTGATTTTATTTACCATACAAAATAAACTAAATATTATAAAAGAATAAAATAATGACTTGAAAAATATCATTAATCCACCCAACGTTAATGAGGGAAGTATGCAGCTATAGTTATAATTCGAAATCGTGAAATTTAAAATGAATTAATTTCCAATTAAAATAATATGTATATATGTATGATCATCGCGGGCTTGGGGAAATCAGCTTTGATAGTGCATCGTCTCGAGATTCTCGCGTCGGTGAAGCTTTACGCGTCGCGTTCTACTCGACCATGACTCACGATTCTACCTAGTGAGCAGCTGGACTTGTAGATCTTCTACGTCAATAAAGTTTTACATTTCATTTATGCGATATCTCCAAGATCATTTCTGATATGATTCTATGTTTTGGCCAATCACCTGTGTTTGTCCTGCGAGCATAAGTCATTCTGCATGCTGACTTTCTTCAATTACTCGGTATTGGTTTCACAGTTCAAGTTGGCTTTTGAATCGTTTGGCTTGAGTTTCGATCGGGGAATCGTTGATTATTCCGTTAACCAATTCCTACATAACAGTATATATATTACTATTTGTGAATTGAATTAATTAAATCGATTGTTGTATTCAAAATTAAAATTCGTCTCATTAAAAACTTTTACATTCATTTTTTGATAATTACAAATCGAAATTATATTCAATGAAATTTTTCGATATTTTCAGCAGATTTTGGCTCACGTCGGTGTTTCTGACTCTTAACATATATCCATATCGCACATTATAAAATTCGTCGCTTTTTCAAAATGTGAAGTCATAAATAAAGGTTAATATTTAAAAATCGTCAGCTTAACTCCAAATAACCCCTAAGTTTGATGTATGGTTCAAAAGGTAGATCATTGTCATAGGGCCCTCTTAAAACTTCAATTCGTGTAACATGAATAAATATCTGGACATAAAATTTCCCGCTCTTTCAGAATCGAAGTTCAAAAATGTAGGTTAATGTTAAAATAATTATGAGCTGCAGATGTTAAAAATTGATTTCTACTTTCAATCTATATTATAAATTTCAATGACGACAAATTAATTTTAAGTTTTTCTCTAATTTTTTCATATTTACATTGTATTAACTATTAATTATTCATTTTTTGCACCTATAATATTATTTACTGAATTTTCAGGATATACTATTTTGTATTAAACAGTTACGAATAATTAAATTTAATTTTTATGCTAAGCATACAAGAGAAAAGAAAAATCGAAAATGACTGAATAGTGCCATATACATAATGTCATGAACAACGCAAATATTTATAAAAATTTAGTAGCAATGTATACCTTCAGTTTCTTTTTTTTGCGGCTTGCACTGATTAAACACATTATTAATCAAAACTAGTGGTTTTCTTTGCAATAACATTTGCTGTTGATTATACTTTAAAATTGTTCGATTTGAATTCTCTTTTTCTACTGCCTTTAAAAGTGTTTTTTTCTGAAACAAAAAATAATAAAAATAGCATAAAAATAAAGAAAAGAGCCCCCTTAAGAATGGTCAAATGATCCCGTCAACCAATTTTTATTAAACTAGTCTGCCGTCCAGATTAAAAACACCGTTTCTGCAGTCCAGTTGAACTGAAAAATGAGCGAAATAGTTACTCACTAGTTTTAAAGTGCCTGCGAATGGACTTAAGGGGACAAGAGTGGGTTAAAGCCTTATCAAATTGCGATATATTCATTAAACGAACCTAATTTTTCTCCAACTACTTTTATTACCATATTTTTTTGTAAAAACATATTAGAGATACCTTTTTTTAAGACCAACTAGACACCAAATAATATTGAATTTGACGCTCGTATAGGGGAAATGTTACAATGAAAAATAATTTTTCTTTATCCCTCGGTCGAAAGTGCGTGTTTCCGGCATCGATTTTGCATCCGAAAAAATCATTTTACTGCACTGCTATGGAGTCACGTGCGTCCTGTGACAGAGTAGCAGAAATAGTATATTACGATACAAGCGCGATAAAAGTGATTCTTGGACTATCGTACGATATTTTATAGTACAACGAGCGAAAACGCCAGTTTATCACATACAAATTGAGGTTAGCATGCGGTAAACGGGCGTTTCTCGCACGGCGTGCTATAAATGTAGGTTGCAGTGCAGAAAAAGTAAGACGCAGTGCCGAAAACATAGGCCGCCGCAGCAACCCAGCAGTATTGTTTTGTGTACATAGGCCTACCTAACCTACGTTATATCATAACCTGACGCAGGTCGGACTCGGAGTTGGTATTCCTAATACCGATATACATTACGCTAGCCTCGCGCGACATTCACGTAAAGAGAAGTGAGGAGAGGCATACTTGTGTGTTCAGTTCGTGGCTTCAAAATTATCTCGCGTTTGTGCATGTTTTTTCGACGGCCGCCCCGATCACATGGCACTCGCTTCGCTAGTGCATGTCAATGTCGGCGGCCGTCGAACAATCATCCACGCACCCATGTGATCAGGTTAGATTCGGTCAATATTAAACCGCAATGCAAGTTGAAATAGATTTTACATATCTCGGCAACGCACTTTCGACCAGGGATATGGAAAAATAATATAAGCAACTCGGGCAGAAAATAGAAGTGGCTGCACTGCGTGTACATGAAGCCCTCGGCTTCGCCTCGGGCTCATATACACGCAGTGCAGTAAACTTCTATTTTCT
>UXGC01002574.1:0-10981 GCA_900480045.1 Eurytoma adleriae
CACACACACACACATCCATACAGACATTTTCAAAAAACATCATAATTTGATCCAAAACAACTCAAAACAAACTTCTATAACGTTTTTAGAGAAATTATTTTTTTTACTACTACAAAGCTTCCTCTAGGAGGAAGCAAAAAATACCACGATTGAGCGAGAGCAATAATAGTAATGAAGAAAACAGCGTAGTGATAGAAAAATTTATACCAGACTCAGGTGCGACTGGGCATCTAAAGAATTCAAAATTAATATTTAAAGATTTTGACAGTACGAAAAATGAGGTAATGAAATGTGCTAAGAAGAGCCCAAACTCAGACATAGAAATGTCAGGTGTAGGTAACGTCCAGATTAGCCTATACGATAATTCAACTCATTGTTTAAAAATGTTGTTTGTGCAAAAGATCTGTCCGTAAATTTATTATCTATAAGAAAATTAGTTGAACAGGGGTTGAGCGTGTACTTAAATGATAAAGTAATTAATATTTTTATCAGGAAACAAGTAAAACTTTTATACAGGGGATATATAATAAACCGTTTTGGGAAATAGAATGACACATAATAAAACCGAATAACTTACCATATAAAAAGGAAAATTTTAATAACAAGAATAAAATTTATGCAAATCAAGTAGAAACTGAAGTAGGAAATAATCACCATTACAATACAAGAAGTAAGAGAAAATTAATAGAAGCAGCAAATTTAGAAAATGAAAGAACAGAGTCAACATTGGATGAATCGGTAGAAATTGATAAAGCAGTAAATTGTCGTGAGTTCGATCGCACGAATGAATTAGAAAGAACCGAAATCGGGAATCGACCCGAAATTGAAGTATCATTTAAGGATAAAGAATTACAAGATGTAAATAAAATAGCAGAAACTGAGTTAACTAAAAAGAGCCAGTGTCGTTAGAAAAAGCTAAAAGGGATAAATCATACAAACGAGCTGTGCTCTGGCATGAAAGATTTGGATATGCATCTATAAATTATCTAAAGAAATTGGCTAGTACTCATGATGAATTAAAGGGAATTAAGGGATTAGAATTTGAAGAAGCAATAAAAGATTGTGACATTTTTAAAATTGCAAAAATTAAGAGAAAACCATTTAAAACCGTAAGAGCCAGGGCAAACAAACCCTTGGAGGTGATTAATGCAGACACAATAGGCCCTATAAGTCCAGTAACGTTTCCAAAGGTGTATAAGTACATCCAGACTGGCAATAGCCTATCCGATGAGGTCGAAAACAGAAACAGGACCATGTTTAGAAGCTTTTATAACTAGTTGCAGAAATTTATATGGCGAAAATTTAAAGGTATATTATTTGGAAGTCGATCAAGGCACAGAATTTACAGAGAGCTACACAAGAATAGTTTTAGACAAACTGAGAGCTGAGTTAAGGCTAGCTTGTCCGGACACACCTCAGCACAACGGAGTGGCAGAAAAATTTAATCAAACAATCCAAAACAAATTGCGGGAATATATGTATGACAGTAAGTTGCAAGAAAATAGCTGGAAATTAGCGTATAATAGGACGCCACATGCCTCAAACAACATGGTGGCCCCACTGAAAAGGTTTGCACCTAATTATAAATTTGACATAGGGCACATTAAAAGATTCGGATGCCTAGCTTACATGCATGTACAACGAAAAATCGGTCTTAAATTTTGGTACGTGGACAAAAGAGTCATTCTGGTAGGCTATACACGTGCATGATACTTATTATTGAAGCCAGAAGAAGGAAAATTTTATGCAAGTAGGGATGTGGAGTTTAATGAAAAGTTAGTCTATAGGGGTAAATACAATTCCGAAAGCATTAAAAATTGGATAAATGATGATGAAACTATTGAGAAAAACAAATGGTTTGTAGATTTTGAAAAAGAAAAAGAGACTCCAATTGAAATGTCAGAATTGGAGGGAGTCGTCAAGAGAAGCAGAGGACGACCGCGAAAGCAAATAGCTCAGGAAATTGAAACTAATACTCAGACCGACAACTTAGTCGAAAAGGACCAAGTTCAAACAACCTATGCTATGTGTACACCACAGGAGCATGAGGAGGAAAAGAAGCGAAAGCATAATAAAGCAGATGAAAATTGCTACGTTATGTTAACTGAAATTAATGCTGATTCTAAAAATGTAAAAGAGACTTTAGGAGGACCAAATGCAAAAGAATGGCAAGAAGCCATCAAGCTGAATTAAACTCCATGGAATCAAATCATGTATGGGATATAGTAAAAAGATCCCACCTAGATAAAAATGGTAAGAAACCAAATATAATAGATTCAAGATGGATTTTTAAATGAAAAACGGATCCTAATGGAAAAGTTGTTTATAAAGCAAGGCTCGTTATTCGAGGTTTTAAAGACACAATAGAATATGATTTAAGAGAAACTTATGCACCAGTTTCTAGGTTACCTTTGATTAGGATGGTATTGGTGATTGCAAATAAATTAGATCTAGACATACGTCAGTTAGATGTAAAAACCGCTTTTCTTAACGGGAAGTTAAGCGAGGAAATTTACATGGAAATACCCGATGGCATGACGAGCGAATTGGACATAACTAAAACAAAGGTGTGTAAATTGTTAAAGGCTTTGTACGGTCTGAGAGTCAGTCCGAAAAAGTGGAATGACAAATTCATAAAGGTAATCACTAAAACAGGATTAAAGAAGAGCGATTTAGATCCGTGTTTATTTATCTGGATTGATGGAAATTTCGTAGTTTATGTAACGTTGTCTGTTGACGATATTTTATTAACAGGAAATAAGAAAAATAAAATGCAAGAAATTAAAAACATTTTAAAGGCAGTATTCGAAATGAAAGACTTAGGAGAACCTCAAGAGTTCTTACGAATGCGTATTACTCGTGATCGGTGTAACAAAATCTTACAATTGGGTCAACAAAAGTTTATAGAAAAAGTGATAGATAAATTCTGCACTAAAAATAAATAGTTTGGGAGATTGCATTGATGGACTTACCATAAGTGGGTATTTAGTACGACTGTTTGGAGACTCAATAGCTTGAAGAACTCATAAACAGACGTATGTGGCATTATCAACATGCCAAGCTGAATATGTGGCAATGAGTGAGACTGTGCAAGCACTCATGTCAATATGTAATACTATTAAAACCATGGTTGAAAAGGAAAAGCTCCCTTGAAATAAGGCTGCGATCTCTTGTGCAAAAATAGAAGGGGCTAATAAACTCAGGCATATGATAGATATTAAAAACCACTATGTAAGGCAATGTGTGCAAATGAATTTTATAAAGATAAGCTGGGTACCGACTAAAAATCAACTAGCAGATGTCTTTATTAAGACTCTGGCTTATGAACTACACAATTATATAACAAAAATTAATGAATATTTAAACATTTTAATTTTATGTTTGAGGCTCGTGATTCTTCCAAGTGGTTCCTCCTCCGATTCGTCGCAAATCCAACTTGCTACCTGAAATATTAGTAGATAATTGAATCCAAAGAAATTAGTTAATTGACAAAGATTTAAATACTCGATGTATTATTATTTAATTTGAACTAATTTTCTAAACAAATGAAAAGTATTGTTAAAAATAAGTTTTCTATATACATTACTCTTACGGAGATTTGATAAATGTTAAAAGCCTTAGCGCTAACGGGAGAGAGTGTTGAATCTCTACACGGCTCCTATTTTTTGAGCCAGGGAGGACGATTTTTAAAGCGATTATTTCTGAAGAGGTTAGGATCGCCTTCCTGATCCCGCCGCCAACGAGTTCGGTCACGACGAATCAGGTCCTCGCTTCCAATTTCGACGAATCAGCGCTGAATTCCAGGAACTGGACACTTCGTCTGTACTCCATCAAGGATGACATCGTGTGGTTAACTCAGCGAGTGGTGTCGATCCCTGCTTTATCCTCGAGGTATTTGCGTGTCGAAGGCTATGTTCATCGATCCAGAGAGGGCGCCCGAGTCACAGTGGCTCTGTCAACATCGACTGAGTCTACTGCGCACTTAGTATTTTACTGCTCCGTCTTTCGTGCAGATTATTTTTTCATCTCACACGGTCCTTTACTGTTTTTCTGTTAAATTTGCCCTCCGTGCTGTATATTATTTGATTCATGTCTTAGCTATGTATCATTTTCGTTTATTATGTGCAATCGCTCCTGCACTATTTGTAATAAACACTGTTCAGCGTCGCGACGAACCCGCGTGCGTCTGTACTCAGTGTACTGTGATTGCACATTGTTTATGCGTGCGTGACCCATCGTTGATTATCAACGGGAATGTTACCTGTGTTGCGCATAATAGTGTAGGGTTAGGTGCGTCAGTTGCGAGAGCCGTGACTCCGCCCCCTCCGTCGACGCTATCCACTGTCAAACGCTCGAAGGTTCCGCCCGCTTCGGTCCCCGCCCAGCGGCCCGTTACCTCAGCTACCAAGCGTCTCGCCTCGCCCCCATCGCCATCAGTTGAGAGCGTTAGGAAACAGCAGCAATCAGTTGGCTTTCGTGGATGTTCCTTCTCGGCGTCTGAGATATTATTTGTTGCCCCTTTTAACGCAGAGTCTTGAGACAAGATGCCGGTTGACAATGCGGATAATCCTTCTAGCTGGTTCGCTAAGTTCATGGTTCATTTTAAGGCATCGCAAACTTCGGTTAACCAGCGACTCGATAATATTGATGCAAAACTTTCGGCACAGGAGGTGCGTACTAATCAACTCATTGCGGAACTGCGAACCGAGCTGCACAATGAGATGCGCAGTGAGATTAATGCCCTTCGTACTGAAGTTATGGGTGTGTCTCAGTCGACACCGTCACCGTCAAATAATGCAGTTGAGGCCCTTGTTAAGGGTATTCCTCGATCACTCCACCTTGATAACACGCAAATCGTGACTAAGCTTTTCGCCTTTCTTGGTATAGCAAATCTGGTTAGCTTTGTCATTGAAACGCGTCCTTGGCTTAATCGTCGGATAGGCGGAAATAATGCTGATGCTAATGCTAGTAATGGTCAGGACTTCCGAACTAAAGGCATCGTTATATGCTGCTCTTCCTCCCATATTAGAGATATAATTGTAGCTGCAGCAGGTCGTCTGCGTGATGTCCATGCACCCAGCATCTTCGGCGAAGGTGGTAACGGTGCGATCTTTCTTCGTGCTCTCTGGCCGAAACACGTCTACGAACTCTACCGTAAAACCCTTATGCGTTGCAGGGCCATCAATTATACTCGTCCGATTGTCCGTAATGGTGTCTTGTGGGTCCGTGAGACTGCCAATGATCCGCTAATACCTATTCGGTCAGAAGCCGAGCTTCATGCTCTTCGACAGTCTCATGCTTGAGACTGCGCGGGTACCCTTTCTGGTTTTATCCCTCTCCGTTCTTTTAGTGTTTGTCCCCCGTCCCCTTTGGTAGTGTTACACATTAATGTGAATCGTCTCAAAACCAACTTCAATCTCCTTGATTCTTTTATTAAGCCGAGCACACATGACATAATCGCGGTTACTGAGATATTTCTGACTGATGCTGATTCTGATGAATCAATTAATATTCAAGATTACTTATTCTATCGTAATGACAGAGCTGGGAAAGCAGGCGGAGATGTCGGTGTCTATATCAAAGACTGTCTCAGAGTGAGTGTGCTTAATGCATCTGATCCCAACTTTGTATAATACTCCTGAGTTTCTCATTCTCTCAGTCACCTTTGGGACTATGAAACTTTTGCTTGGCATCATTTATCGACGACCTAATTCAGCAAATGCGGACGAATTCTTCCAAACTTTTGGTCAATACATTCCTCGTTTTAACACTGCCATTATGACTGGTGATATCAATACCAATATGAATGTTGGCAATCAGCACTCAATCCAATTGAAGTCCGCTTATGAACAACTCGCTCTTTCTCTTGTGCCCTTTGGACCGACTCATCACGCTGTCACCGTCTCTGGAAATTCTCATACCTCGATTGATCTTTTCCTTGTGGATGATCTTTCAAGAGTTGTTGATTATAGAAAGTCCGATTTCCCGTTTATCGACTTCACGCAGATCCTGATCAATGCCTGCCCAATGCGTCGTCCATACAGGAAAGTGTTGACACGTTCACTCAATAGGATAAATCCGGAGCTTACTTATCGCACGGTCGTCGCACCAGCCAGAACGCGAGTATATATAGATATACGACGCGTGTTATTACTAAATGTCGTAACGAAACTGTTGCTCGCGCACTGAGAAATACCTTCGTTACAACATGCTCCATCTAGTAGAACCATTATAGAGTTCTGTTAGATTGGTTATCCAACATTATATATCCACTTACTGGTGCTATTCCTATTTTTTTTCAAAAAATTTTAATACACACACCTACATGTCGAGATAATAGTAACATACTCCACAAAAGGATAAACTGTAAATATGATCTAAATTTTAAACAAACTTGCCTTAAAAAATGCTTACGTCTTGCTTACAATATTATACAATTTCTTCTAGAAAATTGAACAAGTAGCCTATATCGAATTGTTCATTATACTCGAGAAATTTTGCTCTATTATTTGCTGACATTATGACAATTGCTGGAATGGCAAGATAACTCGGTGAGGAAACATTTTAGAGAAAAATGTTAAATACAAAAGTTTCAGGATTTTTCCCTGCCTATCTGATGGTGACCTGGACCTTGACCTTGACCTTGACCTTTTTTAATGACAGTGCCCCAGCCGTCACTATGAACGATCTCCCGTCGTCCTGAGTATCTTCCTGGGCACTTGGACATAGTCTAAAGAATCACCCCCAAAATTTTTTCGCATGGATAGTGCCCCTCGTTGGTCTCCCTATTGACGATCTCCCAATATCCTGAGGGCGTTCTTGGAAATCTGAACGTCGTGTACAAAAATCCCTTTGGAATTTTTTCGCATGGCCTGTGTCCCGGATGGATCTAGACATCGTCGAGGGGAACACTTTTGGAATTTTTTTGCATAGATAGTGCTCGGAGTTGGTCGCTATGTAGACATTTTTTTCTATGAACAGTCATGTAACTGGGTAAATCTGCATGATTTTCTTTTATAATCTTCTGTAATATTAAGTATTATCTTTATAGTTACGAAGGTTAGCTTTTTAGGTTGGGTTTTTGGGTTGTATTTGTACCGCGGGTTGGATTTTAGAGTTCACTTTTATGTTGGAGTTTTTGGTTGGGTTTTAAGGATTATCAGGTTTTTTCAGAATTTTCGGGTTGAGTTAGTGTATTATTAGGTTATTGAATTTTTTTTATTTTTATTTTATTAGTTTGTTCGTTTATTCAGGACTTTGTTGTTTATGCACGGGTGGTTGATGCCCGCATAACATTTTCGAACCGAGGATTTGCTGGTCGGAGCGGGCATCAAAAACACGTGCAAGAAAATTAGTAAAATTAACATTTTTTTATAGTACAAAACAACAGTTTATTTAAAATTTCTAGCTTTTCTTTTAAATGAAAATTCTACATTAAAAAATGTAGATTATACATTTTAAATACATTTAAAATTTTTTGTCCACGCCGCTAATCCCATCCGCGCACCGTATCTCTGCTACGCCTCTGCTCCGAAACTCTCTCTGCCTCCTCGTCGGCTCGCACGCTAGGCCGCTTCCCCGAGGCCGCTTCCACGGACGAACTCGGGATATCGGCAGGGGTTGGCGTGGTCGGCTCAGGCAGCTACTCCGATGAGATCCGGGCAACGAGTGAACGAACAAAAATGGCTGGCTTGACGCCGGGCCTCATGCTCGTCACTCGTCTCTCTCCCTCCTACGCCGCGTCCTACTCCTAGCTTCCTTATCCTTATATATTAATTGCGGTCGTGAGGTGTCGTTATCGGACACCTTCTTTGTCATAATCGACACGTCCCTCGCCCTATTCGGCCGCTAAGACAACGCCCTGCCGCGCCCTCTCGCGTTCCCGCCGCCAACTCCCCATCGATACCGATCCCCAAATAGTGGAGGGTCCATGACGCGCGCGCGCGCTGCCGTGGAGTGCCGAGATTGCTCTCCTAACATAAAAGTGCGGGTGGGAGGCGCAGGCACTCCCTACGGCACTGGCGGCTTCAGTTCCCCTCGGCTCGGCTCGGCGCGTCATCCGCCGCAGCAATCTGC
The DNA here is from genome assembly GCA_900480045.1 of Eurytoma adleriae. Classification (NCBI taxonomy): domain Eukaryota; kingdom Metazoa; phylum Arthropoda; class Insecta; order Hymenoptera; family Eurytomidae; genus Eurytoma; species Eurytoma adleriae. The sequence continues at coordinate 8,077 of UXGC01002574.1, forward strand.
ACTAGGTGCGCGCGGTCTCTTCCTCTCTCTCTCTCACTCTACTACGCGCTCTCGCTCGGCCGGTTCCCACGTGCTCGCACGCTCTTTTACCCCGCGTCCCTGTCGCTGCTGGCGGTGCCGCGCCGCCGCTTCCCGGTGCGGCGACGGCCCCCTCTAGATCGTAACGCGTGCCAGTATATGTGTGTCGTGTGCGTGTAAGGTATGTGAGTGCGTGTGCGCTAAGGTTCGCCAGCTTTTCTCCCCGTGATCATCAGCTGGGCGGCAAGATGGCGGTCCCGTCGTCGCCTCGTCGCTTCACTCTTCGGCTGCGGCCCACCTGGTGTGCCGACGACGTCTCTTGGGGCTCGCCTGCCCCTCGTGGCCGCGATGCTGTTCGGTCGGAGTTGCGGCGTCGGTGATCCGGGCGTAACGCCTTTTCCCCGTGTCGTGCCGGGCGCTCAGCTGAGCCGCGCGATGCTCTGTTTCACTTCGTCCTCCTTGACATGCCTGGCGGCCTGGCGAGCTCGTGGTGGTGCGCGAACAGTACCTCGGGAAAAACGTGTGCGCGAGTTAGAAAACAATACTCTAAGCGTTTTGCGAACTTGCGTGGAGTTGGCGGACGCGCCTCGTTGCCCGGTTCGTTTTGGGGAAATACGTAATACCCTAAACACAGAAACTTTGAAAATGTATAACAAATTTAGGTCTGTTTCACACTACCAAATTAGCAAGCTACTAAGTAAAATGAGGAATAAAAATTAAGAAAACAACGCAAGTACTGTATCTGCAATAAGGAATAAAGAAGATGGATCTTTGCATAAACAAAAAAAATTTAATAAAATAATAAAACCATAGACAATTATATTGTATTTTTACTCACTACTACGTAATAACATTGCATTTACAATACCTGCGTTATATGAATATTCAACGTACTTTAAATCGGTAACTTCCGTTTCGCTCTCTAATATTGTCTGAATATCAGATTGGTTCTACGGTAAGGTCTAGTAACACCATTGGTCGATGTCCTATTAGATAATAGAACAGAAGTTACTGACTTAATTGAGCTACGTCAAGTGTACTCAGACAAAAAAATTCCAGTTAAGAAATCCAGATGGGTTTCCCACATTGGAAAGGATTCCAGCGGTATTTTGATGGATTTTCCTGTCGAATTCCTATATCTATTGGATTTTAATAGATTTCCCAGCAAGACTCCTATCTCACAAACAAATATAAGAAGGTAAGTGCAATCAAATACAAATAGTGAATAAATAAAAATACTTTACGAAATAAAAACTTTTTAAACCTTTTGTATTAAATTAAACAGACAATTAATTTGTATTAGTTGTAAAAATGAAAATTATAGTTATTTAAATCTTGCTTATGTTCCTGTTCTCAATATTCTTTTGCCAACATCGGCTATTTGAAGTACAAGGCACATAAATAGTCTAAAGAATAAGATTATCCTTAAATATTTTATCTTCTTAAATTTATTATCAACTACCCCGTAATAACAATGCATTCATAATACTCCTGAGAAATGAGTAAAACTGAAGTAAATGAAAAATACTAATCTATTATTTATAATTGAGTTATCTCGAAGATTAAAACAAATTCTTAACAGTATCCATACAATGGAACGCGATTCATTCCTCGTTTACGCCTCGCACTTATGGAACTCGATCCCGAGCTCTATAGAAAACTTGCCATCCCTCTCGCAGTTCAAAGTAGCGGCGTAGAATTATTTCGCTGTTCTTGACTGACGAGGTTATCGACCTAATTAAATCTAGTCTCATCTTAGTTCTTTAAGTTTTTTTTTCATAATAATTCATTTCATTGCGTTTAGATTCGTGATATCTATATATTGACTGTGATAATTAATTCGCTACTAAACCAAATATTTGTATATTTATATTTCATATATATTTTTCTTTTATATCATTTTTACAATAAAAGTTGTTAAAATAAAGTCATGTATCTATCTATCTATCTACAATGTTTATAATATATGAAATAGAAGTTTTTATAATTTTGATGTCAAATTAATTTTCGAACATGTAATCAATTTTGACAATTTTCAATAAGAAATATTAAATTAATAAAAACTTATTAATTTTATTTACAATACTGAACTACTTATAAAAATTTCATTATAGACATTTTAAAGAATTAATTTATCATTGTGAAAAAATAAAAATTCTATTTACTTTTTTACAGAGATAAAACTAATTATCCAAAATATTAATTAAAAAATTCTTAACATTTAATTTTAGAAAACCTATTAATCGATCGAGCGTGAGCGAGGGAGGTACCACGCTAATTCCAAAATTAACATAGCTAATACTAATCTATGTACAGTGTGAAAAGTTAATACATTTATGGGATTAGGTTTTTGTATTAATTTTGGGATTTTTGGCAGAAATTTTGACCCATATGGATGACCTTGACCCATAATATTGCTATAAATATCTGAATGTAATATTTCCCGCTCTTTCAGAATATGTAGTCAAAAATAGGGTTTCCTATTTATAAAAACAAAGTTAACCTTTACCTTGACCTTGACGGTCAAGGTATCGAACCCTTGCGAATTGTCAGCTATACAAAAAGGTTTTTGAAATATTATTTAGGAATTGATACCAATTCTACTAATTGTTTTACTGGTTCTGTTATAAATACTGTGACGCGTGATGATATAATATTTAAATCATCTCGCGCCTCCGCGAGCCATCGGGCCCGCGCGATTTTCCGGCACTCGGGAGAGAGACCGTAACCCTCAGCGAGCACGGACGTACTCCGGCGCGAAGGAAGCACACCGACTCCGAGAAGACGACGAGGCGAGCACTGTTTTGCGGCGGGAATCATCTCCGCCAGCCCATCGACCTCTTCGAGTCCCCGGTTCCTCCGGAGACTTCCCCGGCGTCTTCCTCGA
>UXGC01002575.1:0-10976 GCA_900480045.1 Eurytoma adleriae
GTGCCAGTCAGTATCTAATGAACAGCATGCAATAAAATAGTTATTGCTATTAATTGCCCTATATCAACTATTTTCAAGCATCAACAACCCCTTGCCAAGGGGTTGTTTTTTTATTCAATTATTATTGAAACACTTACCGGCAAAAACTTTACCGCCAGGCTGGAGGGATAATTTTATGCAAGGTCTCTTTACACTGTTCATTTGCATGAATAATCATAATATCATATAAAAGTGCGGTACAAGTGAAGGCATTTTCTGTTCCAAGTAAGCGATTTTTCCAATTTTTGAACATCTGGTAACCCAACAGTGTTGGATCGAGTTGATGGGCTTTTTCCATTAAGGCATAAGCATAATAGCGCAGCATTAATGGAGAATTCCCATCAGTACCAAAAATGGCATTGGAGGAATAGCGGGTAAAAACCGTTGATAAAGCGAATTCTACCGCTATTTTCGGCTGTTCAGCGGCTTTTTTAGTAAGATGGGGGAGTGGATTTTTAAGGCGAAATTTTTGTTATGGCGGCTATTTTTGTGATCTTTTATTAAGTCAAAGATGAGCTCCCGGTTGCGGTCAACGCGTGATAATTTATAGTTGCCCATTTTTTGCTCTTTTTCCAGGGTATAAAGACGCTCTTCTCGGTTAAACGAACAACTGAGCATATCAATTGCCTCAGGCACAGGAATAATAAGGCCATTGTTAGCAACTAACCCGGCTACGCCGGGTGGCAGAGAATGAATGCTATTGTCTCGGGCATTATATTCAACCTTAACTTGATTTATTTCGGCCTGTTGTAGAAATTGTTGTTCTTCTTCACTCAGTGAATTAAACACTTGGGGTAAAAGAACATAGTAGGTTTGCTTAAAAACATCAGCGATATGTTGATTTTGCTGATTAAAAATCTCATCGATATTGGGTAATAACGTTATCTCTCCTTGATTATTGGGATATTCAACCTCTCTATTTTTATATAAGTAATTATTTAACCAATCTTCAGCAATATCATATTGCTTTAATTGTTGACGGGCAAGCGCTGGCCGGCATTGCCAATCCTGTAATAACTGCCTGAGTTGAACAAAGGGATTATTCTGGCTGAATTGATGTAAGTAATTAACATATTGCTGATAAATAACTTGGCTGTCTTGTTCAGTTATTTGGCCAAACGTTTTTTTATTTTCAGCATCCAACTGGTTGTGGATGAGGGCGGGTAATTTGAAATAACAAGAATATTCAGCCGAGGTGTTTTCTGCCAATAAAAGACTGTCGAGTAACATGCCTGTGGTAATAATATTATCCAGCGACATTTTATTAATTTCATCACCCGTTTCTACCAGTAGCATCGCACCGGCATGCAAATAGCCCCATTGCGCTTGATCTACGGTCATTTTTTGTAGTCTTTCATGTTCAAGCGGCGAGTTAACTTGCAACATCAATGTTGGCATCACTCGTTTTAGCACATGGTGTTGGTAATAATTTTTGGCTTCGGCCGAGAGGTAGCCAAACTCGGTTTTACGGTTTAATTGGTCGAATTGATATTTTTTTAGATCTGCATAATTCAATAATGAAATAGGGTTTGCTTTATTATCAGCGAGTTGCTTCGATAGCCATTGATCGTAGGGCATACCTAATATCGCCAATTGTAGCCAATCTGCAACAATAGTTTGTTGGCGTTGTGGCGAAATTTTCTCTCCTTCATTAGCTCCATATTCATTTAATGGAATTAATAATTGCTTAACAAGGATTGCTATTTTTGCTTCGTCGTTTTTATATTTTGTCAGATAATCAATGACTTAATTAATCAGATTAGGTGGCGGGTGGTTTTTATTATTCTGAGTTACGTTATCACTTTCTTTAGCCAGAAAGCGTTGTAAAAGTCTATTCTGTTCATGATAGGCTAGGCGATAAAAAAATGCAGTTTCTGAAGCGGGTAAAGTGATATTAACCAACCGGGTTGGCTTCATTAACAAAGTATCAACAGTATTGTCTGTTTGGTTAGAACTTATATTGACGCTACTTTCAGTTGCAGCGGCTGCTTCTTCGTATTGTGGTGTATTTGCTGATATTTTTTTACCTTGCTGGATTGGCTCATCCAAATCGACTTTAACACTCGTCGTGTGCTCAATGTTGTTTTTATTATCGGGTAAAGGTTTTGATGCAGACGGTAACCAGGAAAATGTTAGGGTTGAAGCGATAGTTGGCATTAATAATCCTTTATTTCAATACCAAAAAAAACAATTAATGAACTAATTATTAACATTAGTAAATATTTAATAACCTAACAAAAGTATTGGTGATTGAATATTAAGCAATATGCTACTTATTTTAATCAGTTTGATGGTAAGGAGTATTTAGAGGGTAGTAGAAATAAGTTATACAGGATTATATTGAACTAATAGGGTGTTTATGTTGATAGCAGAAGCCATCCGCCAATGGATGGCTTTTTTTAAAGTTAGGAATAATCGATAAAATCTAAATTATGCTTTAAGTTTCTGGTGCGTAATAATTGATGGCGTAGTTCTTCTAAAGAAACATGAGGGCAAGTTATTGCTGGGATAGATGTTGTCATCGCTGCTGCTGGTATTGGAGCAGATAATTTTTTGGCTCGTTCGGCGGCCTTCATTAGCTCTTCCACTTGATCAAGCGTTGCTTTTGCGGATTCTGTATCTAAGCTCCATTTATTAAACCAGTGGGCGACGGCAAATGGATCTACGCGTGAAATATCAACAGCACCATATTGCATACGATAAATAACGACATGTTCTAGTTTTTCTTGAAAGCCTTTCGATTCGATACTATAACGCCCATACCAAATATCACAGCGACATAAAAAATCCTTATCTGGATAAATAATATACTGTTTATATTGATCTTCCGAAGCGGAACCAGAACCTAGCACAGTATCTAAACCATTTGTTGCCAGCTCTTCAATAAATTTGCCTACTTTTTCGCCATTTGGTTCTTGCGAAAGCGAGAATGCCGATTCGATGGTTTTCGCAATTGCACTACCAACTGCATCTTTACTATCTGTTTTGGTCATGACATGCATACGTTCGATTTGAAAATCTTTGGTGACTCCAGGTGCTAAGCTGTCTTCATCACTTTGATGCCAGGAATTATTCATTTCATGTTTGAAATTCTCTAATTTGGCTTCTCCCAATTTGACTAGGATATTGAGAGTCTCTTTCAACTGCTCTTCCATGTCTTTTCTTGGATCAAGATCACGAATAAATTTACTAACAACCGCCATAGTTAATCTCCTTATCAAATCATAATCATTAAAAAATAGTGTTTAATTGATAAACAATTGTTAACTATTTGATAGGTGCAGGGTGATTATTATTTTTTGGTCTTATTATGTATAGTGATTATTTGTTGTTTGAAATTTAATAAACAAATAATAAGCAGTTACGTGAATTAGTTAGATTGTGTTTTTGATCATTTTATCTGACTAAATTGATAAATAATAATTTCAAGTTAGGTGTATTATTAAACATAATTTATTTTAATTGATGAAAATTACCGGTCATTAATCTTATTATTTAATTTACTACTATTATTAAATTTTATTTTTAGCATTTTTTAATAATTGATCTGTTTCTATATTGGCTAAGGCAAGACATTGTGGCTCAATAGATCACTTCAGCATATTTCACCGCGTTTTTATGATATTGCATTGTTAGACATAACAACGTTATGACCAGCCAAGTCAAATTGAAAACCAATGCAGGATTGCCATCGCTATACTTTACAGGAAATGCGGTGATAATGATAAAAAATAACCAACTTAGCAAATAATAAAATGTTTTAAATATTTTATATTTTATTCTATAACTAATATTATTATTTTTTTAAGTAACGTTATTTTGATTGGATCGAATAACATTAATTTTTTATAAATAGATCTTGATTTATATCAAGATAAAATCAATTTTTCCATAAAAAATAACTTATTGAAAATAAAAAACTTTCGCACGATTTATTACTAAATGAAAATTAAATTAAATTAAATTAAATTAAATTAAATTAAATTAAATTAAATTTTATTTATTAATGTAAATTTAATAGCAATAAATAAATTTTTTTGCAATCAATTGTATTATAAATTTAGGCTTATTTTTTATACTCATTGTACAAATATTTTCTTGAATTTTTTAATTAAATAGCTAAGTGAATTTACTTATTTCATTAAAATTAGTGTTATTCATTAATAATGATTTTAACAAATTAGTAAGGTTTGTCGGAGGAGTATATGAAAAAATACCTTGTTCCAATCTGGATCATAGGAGGAATAATATTGTCACTATTATTGATAGGCTGCGCGATGGCGCAATCAGCAAAAATAAACCTAATTAAGCTTGCAGAAACTGGCGATTTAATGGCGATTGAACAGGCATTTAAAAATGGCACCAATCTAGAACAACGTGATTGGCGTTTACGGACACCACTAATGGCGGCTACTCATACTAATCAAATTCAAGTTGCGCGATTTTTGATTGAACACGGGGCAGATGTTAATGCGAAAGATGCTAGTTTGGATTCACCTTATCTCTATGCTGGTGCTAAAGGATTAAAGGAAATTCTAACCATGACGTTGACTCACGGTGCTGATTTAAAAAGTACTAATCGTTATGGCGGAACAGCTTTGATACCGGCGGCAGAGCGGGGCCATGTGCAAGTGGTACAAATGTTAATTGACGCGGGTGTAGATGTTAATCATGTCAATTTTCTAGGTTGGACGGCACTAATTGAAGCTATTATTCTTGGTGATGGCAGTAATAAATACGCTCAGATCGTGCAACAATTAATTACTGGCGGTGCTGATGTTAATTTAACTGATCATTTAGGTAATACACCATTGAAGTTAGCTAAACAAAAAGGTTATCAACAACTTGTGCAGATCCTACAAAATGCAGGAGCTAAAGAATGAGTGACCAACAGTTTTTGGAAAAAGCAATTAATTTAGCAAAAGAAAATGTTAAAGTAGGCGGTAGACTCTTTGGTGTCGTGATTGTCACCAATAATACCCTTATTGCTTCTGGTGTTGATCAAGCATTAGGTAAAATTGATTAGCGGATTGCACAGTTTATACTAGTGGAAAACCTTGTCCAATGTGTTTAGCGGCCATCAGAATGGTAGGGATTAGGCGAGTTTTTATGCTTATTCCAATCAATATGCTGCATCTTTTGGCCTCTCTAGTGAAAAATTAGCTCAACAATTAAGATTACCAGCGCAGCAACAGCAAGAATTTTGCGTTTGTTCAGTTAAAATTAACGTCACAAGTTGAACTTTATCAGCTATGGCAACAGCAGCAGGCAATTAAGCATTAAAATGTTAGCTAAAACTGTCCGGATAATTGCCGGACAGCTAAGTTACCGTTGATTAGCCAATAGACACTATACTAGATATTTAAACATAAATTTGCGTTAATTTCCTGCGCTAACAAATTAGGTACTGCAAACTCAACAGCGAGTTTTTGCCACTCTGAAACTTTTTCTATTGTTTCATCAATAATTCCGTTGATCATTTCTCGAATAAACAGGGGACTTAACTTTTCTAATGAGTAAAAATCTTGGCGAGAAAAATTGTCACGTTTCCCATTTAAGCTCATCCAATGACTGTTTACCCATTTACTACCGGGCTTGTAGCTATAAGCTAAATCATAGGCGGGGGCTAACATCCACTTATCGCCTTTTAGCATAAAAGAAAATTTTTAGCGTGATCATCATGATTGCGTGCCACAATATTAAAGGTCATTCTTTTTAGTAGTTGTTCTGCTTCTTTTGCTGAAAGTTTTAATTGTCTAGCAACACCGAATAATTCGGCGTAGGAGAAAGAGCCGGTTTTTTTGTAATCAACGTGAGCAAGGCCATTTAAGGTTTGTACATGGCGTTTTTTATTACCAAAACGATCAAAGCGCTGAGTAATAAAATGGCGTCTATTACCTTCAGCAAGCAGCCGACAAGGCATCATTTCTATGCCACAGCGGGTTGCCAATAAATAATAAACATATTCCATTGCACCAAAACCAACTGGATCACCAAAGGTTTGTTGATTTTTATTATGTTCGCTAACACCATCAAACTTTATTAAATAATGGGTAAAACCGTCCGGAACATTAGTTTGTCCCGAACGAACCTGGGTGAAATCTTGATTAAAAGCTAGAACGGCTTTTGGTCTCGCGCCACCAGCACTCATGCCAACTGAAAGCAGAGCCATCATTGCTTCGCGATCTTCCTGACCATTTTTATGTAGCTCAACGGTAAATTTTTGTCTTGAATCAAGAATTTCTTGAGTAATAGCAACCAGAGAACTGATCTCAACCTGTTGTGAGGCATTGAGACTTTTGATCCTAGTTGCTGGCACGTATTCCAACGCGCCCATCCCTCTTTTACCGGTATATTGTAGTCGCTGTAATGGTGTAATGGTGTAATGGTGTAATGGTGTAATGGTGTAATGGTGTCAGGAGATTTACCCATCGTCGCAACCCAAGCATTAAGTACTGCATTACCAAAGTCATCGGGTAACGAGTCAGCAATTAAACCAGGTAATCCTTTAAAGGTATTAAAATCCAATTCGGGAAAACTATAAATTCGCGTTGCTAATGGCATTTTCAATGGCGATAACTCGATTCCTTGTTTGATAAAGCGAGAATTGTATTCAAAAAAACCTAAACCTTTGCTAGTATCAAAACTTACTGCACCCACTTCATGTTGCTTATAGTTGACATTGATAACTTCCATTACCATTCTGCTAAATCCTCTGTATTATTTTTTCTATGCCCTGATGCGCGTTGTCTTTTTTTACCTTGTAACTTAGCAAGTTGAATCGGTGAGATATCCTGTTTAGGCAAAAATAGATCTAATTGTTCAAGCAAATTCAATGCTGCCATAATAGCGATTAAGTTCTCTAATTGGACGTTACCTTTTTCTGCATTTAGGACCGTTTTTCGGCTGATACCGGACAGTTCAGCTACTTCAGCTTGCGTTAAATCATGATTTAATCGAGCTTGTTTCAAACGTTCGCCCAATTCCGCCGCGATCGCTGAAGCTGATTCTTCAAATATGTTCATAATATCCTCATTTAAGTACATTAAAGCAATAAAGTCACATTTATGGGTATATTTTAGCACATTATAATGATTAAATAATATTGTTGGTTAGTGTCCTAATATAGGGTCTTTATTGACTATAATAGGATTTAAAGTATCTAAATATGGACATTGTGGAAATAGTAAAATGGCAGTTAAAAGACAATTATTGCTTAATCAGCAAAAAATTTGTGTCAATTTGATACTTTATTATTAAGCTTAATTTTCTAACAATAAGGATTCATACATTTAATGTTAAGAGGTTTTTATGTCAGTTCCTGCTTTTGGATTAGGTACTTTTCGCCTTAAAAGTAATATTGTGATTTCATCGATAAAAAATGCACTTGAATTGGGTTATCGTGCTATTGATACGGCGCAAATTTATGATAATGAAGCTGATGTAGGGCAAGCAATAAAAGAGAGTGCTGTACCACGTGAAGATATCTATATTACGACAAAAATATGGACAGAAAATCTGAGTAAAGAAAAGTTAATCGCTAGCCTTAAACAGAGTTTAAGCAAACTAGGCACAGATTATGTTGACTTAACCTTAATTCATTGGCCGTCCCCCAATAACGCGGTAAGTGTTAAAGAAAGTATGGAGGCTTTATTAACAGCCAAAGAAATGGGATTAACACGTGAGATTGGTGTGTCGAACTTTACTATTGATTTGATGCAACAAGCGGTAGCTGCCGTTGGCATAGAACATATTGCGACCAATCAGATTGAACTGTCGCCATATTTGCAAAATCGTCGAGTTACTGCCTGGGCAAAAGAGCAGGGAATACATATTACTTCTTATATGACATTGGCTTATGGTAAAGCACTGCAAGATGAAGTTATCAAGCAGATAGCTAAAAAACATCAGGCGACGCCAGCACAGGTAATATTGTCCTGGGCGATGGCGCTAGGTTATAGTGTGATCCCCTCTTCAACGAAGCGGGAAAATTTAGCCAGTAATTTAAAAGCCGTTGAATTGAAACTGGATAGCGAAGATATGGCCGCAATAGCTACGCTTGATCGTAATGAACGTTTGGTTAGCCCTGAAGGGTTGGCTCCGCAATGGGATAATTAAATTTTGTCGTTTTTAATCACGAGTTGGGCTCCTACGGGAGCTATTTAAAAATTCCATTAAATAATCAATAAAGATCCGTATTCTTACACTGACTGGCTGATCACTGTAATATACTGCATGAAAGGGCATTGTAAGTGGTAAACGTTGCTCAACAAACAACTCAACAAGTTGACCGCAGGCGATCTCTTTATCGATCATAAAATCGGACAGGCAAGCAATACCATTACCCGTTAAACAGAGTTGTTTAAGGGTTTCGCCGCTATTAGAAGAAAGGCCAACAGCGATTGTATGTTGTTGGCCGTCGTGCTCGGATATTGGCCAACTATTAAGAGAACTGGGTTCAGTAAAACCTAAACAAAGGTGATTTTGTAACTCATCAATTGTCTGTGGGACACCAAATTGTTGTAAATATTCCGGTGAAGCAACTATTTTTCGTCTGCTGGAAAAAAGTAATCTAGCTCGTAAACTAGAGTCAGCTAGCTTACCTGCACGAATAGCAATATCAACTTTGCGTTCTATAAGGTTGATATAACTTTCGGAAGAGATCAGCGATATTGTTATTTCAGGATAACGCATCCGGAACGTTTTTATCATTGTCATCAGTAAGTGCAATACCACTGGTGTTGCTGCATCAATACGTAATAAACCACTTGGCCTATCTTTAGATTCCATCAACTCATTTTCAGCCGCTGTCATTTCTTGCAATGCATGTTGAATACGATTGAAATAGTGTTTACCTTCATCAGTTAAACTGAGTTGCCGAGTAGTACGATTAAGTAAACTGACACCAAGTTTTTTTTCCAGTTTTTTTACTGCTCGACTAACAGAAGAATTGGCTAATTGTAGTTGCTCTGCCGCTGGCTAAAACTGCCATTTTCGACTACTGACACAAAAATCATCAACTCTTCAGAATTTGCTTTCATTAATATTATTCCTACAGCTAGTTACTAATGCTTAGGCACGCTAAAAAATTAAATAACTTTAAAATTAATTTTGACCACAAATAAAAATAATACCATTTGTTTAGTAGTGATTTTAGTCATTGGTCTGATTATTGTTATATAAGCAAATAATTTTATACATTCTCGTCATTTAAGCTTGGTTTTTTACCACCTATTATAATTATAACGAAGTTAATTAGAGGTTATGATGAGTAGTATCTTAATTATTAATGGCGGCAAAAAATTTGGCCACTCAGGGGGGCAATTAAATAATACGCTAACTAATGTAGCAGAAAATTATTTAGCTGAAATCGGTCATGCTGTTGAAGTGGTACACGCTGACAGCCAATATGATATTAACGCTGAAGTACAAAAAATCTTACAGGCTGATGTGATTATTTGGCAGATGCCGGGATGGTGGATGGGGGCGCCATGGACGGTAAAAAAATATATGGACGAAGTTTTTACCCAAGGGCATGGCTTGTTGTATGCCAGTGATGGACGTACCCGCTCAGATGCGAGTAAGAAATATGGCTCAGGTGGATTAATTCAGGGCAAGAAATATATGTTGTCATTAACCTGGAATGCACCTTTAGAGGCTTTTAACGATGAAACGCAATTTTTTAATGCAGCCGGTGTAGATGGGGTTTATTTACCTTTTCATAAGGCTAATCAATTTTTGGGGATGGAACCTTTATCAACATTTATTGTTAACGATGTGATTAAATCACCCGATGTTACAAGTTATATCGAAGAGTATCGTTTACATTTAAGTAATGTGTTTGGTTCCCAGAAATAATTAAGCGTATTCGCGAATACAGTCGCTGAATTTTTTGAGAATCTTATTCCAAGCATCATTGGGGGTGAAGAACCGTTTTGTGGGCGAGGGCGCTACATAGAAGCTAAGTGGGGCTGGTTTAACAGCCCACAACTCACTCCGTGAAGCGTTTTCTGTGAAGTTATTTTGGCCGAACGTTTAGCAATGCAATAAGCAGTATTATTGTTTGCCTAACCTTTCGCAATGCAATATTGTCTTTTCAAAAGCCAGTGCAATTGCATCCTTCATAGCCTTTTCACAACCGGTTTCGTTATACATATTGGCGAATAACTGATAATCAGAAACAAAATCTAATGGGGCAGATTTTGGCTCCTTCTTATTTAGTTGTGCGTTGAAGTCAAATCCGACTTCGGGGCCAAATTGGTTTGCCGTCCATAAAACCTCATGCGGTGAGTGTCCGCCATCGTAAGTCATAAACATCATGATGCCAAGCAGAGCAAAATTAGGATTGATGTTCAGGCCTTGCTCACGTAGGTGAGACACAATACCAAGCATGACATTCGTTGAGCCAGATATCCCCGCACTATAAGGGATCCCATTTTGCAGTGCGGTATGCATTGGCGTTATTTGCTTATTTAGTCGAGGTTTGTAATGCAATGCCGGTCTGTCGGTTATTGTCATCCAACTTTCTGACACTGCGGCTAATTGATGCCTCAGCGTTATACCTGCTGCAGGGGATACAGGATTGTTTGGCGTTGCGCCAGTGCGACCTCGGTGTGGAGTAAGCATAAATTTGTAATTTGAGTTGATCTGTTGGTACCAAGCTGCATTTCTCAAGACTTCACAGCTAAATAGGGTATGGCAATACTTTCAAACCCATTGGTTATTTCATTTCGTAATAATTTTAGCAGTAAATTTTTTGATTCTGGCCAAGCAGATTCAGAAAATTGGCTAACACCATCCACTTGATTAAACCAAAATCGTATATCACCATCAATACGTTTTTGCAAATACTTGACCAAGGTTCATGGTTAGGAATCTCAATCAATACAGTAAGGCATTAATGGAGGTGTTTTGAACTCAATATTTCTATTAAATTC
>UXGC01002576.1:0-10974 GCA_900480045.1 Eurytoma adleriae
GATCACATTACTCACGTGGTTGGTAATTTTTACCAACCAACTTTTAAATTTTACTCACGCCGGTCTCTCAGTGTAAGAACATTTCAACGCTTTAATAACGGTACAGTAAAGTACAGTCTGTCTTCTCATGGCGATGAAAAATTACCCCTCTTGCATTTAAAATGCTTTTCGCCAATCCCGACACACAAAAGCACTTATGCAGGGCATCCAGATCAGCAGTCGGTCCCACGTATGCGCATTAATACACGGAGCAAAGAAAAATTTATCCGGTAACCCACCCGTCGAATTAAAGCTCGGCCCTGCGAAGCACCGTCACAGTGTAAAGCTTATCCAGACGGATAGAGAAGTCAAGACCGAAAGCGAAAGGGAAGAAGATATCATAAGGGAGGCTTCATGCGGAAACGCGAAAACGGCTATTCTTGTGCGGCGTCGCGAGGCGGGCGCTCCGCGCGAACGGATGCTGCTTCGGATACAGGAGGGGAGCCGCAGCAACGGCTGTGTGTTTCCGGTTCGAGCTGGCGGCACGCGCCTTTTGCCGGCAATTCACGGCAGCTTCGAGGAATACGCGCTGACCCCTCCCCCGCTCGACGTGTAAGTACCTCGCATCCATCATCGTTTAAGGAGCCGGAGCGTGCCGGCCTGCAGATAAATAAACACCTTTACGCCGGAGCGTATAAGTGAAATTGTAAATGTGCCTGCGCAGCTTTGTCGAGAATGGAAATTGAGCGAAGTTTAGGTAATACGTTTTTGTTAGATTAAGCGGACTGTAATAGTTGGAGTTTCGCGTTCGAGGTAGGGGAATTTAACATTATGGTTTACGTAATGAACGTAAAAAGTTCGGGGGAGCCTGACACCAATTCCAAATTATTTCAAACCCGTCTGCACTCGAATGAATGAATCTACTTGTTACGTCATTTTGGATCAAAGCGAGGGGAGCAGTTAAATGAAAAGCAATAAAGAAACATTAAATGAGTAAGGTAAATGAAAAGAAAATTGTTTTTTTTTGGAACGAATTATGAAGATTGCCTTGTTATTATTGTCGTTAAAAGTGAATAAGTGATATTTCACTAATTATTGAAAATCCTCACTAATTAGCGATAACTTCATAAAAATTCAATTTTAGTCAATTTTGTGGCTTCCCGGCAAAAGGGCATAGCTGTGGTTTTTTTCGGCAGAGGAAATTGCTGAATTTTTGAGTCTAGTTACATTAATTCGATTTCTTTGAAGTCTATATTTATTTAAATGTATACTGATGTATAGGGAAAATTCGTTTATTGTGACAATAGAATATACGTTATAAAAAGCTAAAAACTCAAATGTCACGGAATCCTAAAAAGCGAAGTTATGCCGGGATGCCAGACAATTGCAGTTTATTATAAAACACGTTTCGGTGAGTTTCGTCCATCATCTTCGAATCTGAATTTCCAATGGTCGTTTTGTTCGCCAAATCTTCAAAATCACTGGAGAAATACGAGTAAACGAAAAACCTTTTATAAAAATTCCGTGTCACTAAATGCATATCTTCGAATTAATAAAAGAACAATAACAACCCGCGAAAAAAAATTTGGTTTAGCTAAACTTTAGCGAAAGTTTAGTTTGGATAAACTTTTTAAAACCTTGGCCTATGAGACTTTCCCAAACTTGAGGATTTATTCAAATATGTTTAGCTAAAGTTCTATAGCATTTGTGACGCTCTGCCTCGAAAAGAAACACAAACCTGCACGAAGTGCTGCACGCTCTCCAGTAGCATTCCGTACATGGTCGCTGATGATTAGGCGGTCCCTTTCAGAACTCGGAAATTTTGCACCACATTCGGCGTCGAAACGAGAGACTTTTTTCGCGGGAGGAGCGTCGATGCTCCGCGGTGGAGCGCGCGACTTTGACTCTGGCGCTCAAGCGCCGGCAGCCCCCTCGGGCGCGCATGCTTCCGAGGCCTCCCTCTTCTGCGCCGCGTGTGCTCGCGGCGCGCGCGCCGCTGGCCGACTGGCGCATATTGGCGCCGAGTTTGCTAATTCTCCCGGGGATTTTGCTCTTTTCTCGTCTTTTTGGCCAACTTTTGCGGCGAGCGCCCGCTGCCGCTGGGAGCGACGAAGATGCAAGTTTCTGGAGTGAAACTATTAGTACAGGCTGACGCGAGGGAGACCATTGAATTATCGATACAATGCACTTGTCGGATTGACCCAATTTTATTTTTCAATCGCGCATCGTTAGTTTGAATAAATCAGTTTATTTGGATTGATAATGTATTGACATCTGATGAAGTGTGCGTCATCAATTTCTTAAATTTAATTGACTTCGATTATCAAGTGGCAATTATTTTTATATAAGTAATAATTTATTCATAAGTTTCAGAAACTGTGTTTTTCTATTTTAGAAACATCATTCTGTAGTGTTCCTTGTGTTTATCTATCTAGCAAGTTCAGGTCACAAGGAGAACTATGATTATTTCACTCTATACCTGCAAATTTTTCTTTAATAAACAAATAACAAATGAAATCTACACATACAATATCTGGTTATAAATCCACTAATAATAAGAACGTAGTGCTCGCAACTGTACCATCAATTGAGCTTGCGACTGTAGACGCAATTACGCTATAAATGAAGGACACGATCCCAATGCAATAAACGACGAAACTCCAAAGCTTTCAAGTGCTTATACGAAATAGCCAGCGTATAGGGGGTCACAAGCCTGGTCAATATGCGTCCTTTGTCGGAGTCCGGTCGCCAGGTGACCAGATAGAAATCGTGTTCGGTCTTCATTCGGTTCGCGAGAGCCTCTTTGCGCGCGATTAGTCGGGTCCGATGATCCGCTTGTTGTTGAGGGACCGAGTGCTGAAGGGCGGACATGCTTATCTAACCCGAGGCGAGCCTCATTAAGAGCCACGGCAAACAGGTCAGTCCACGAGGGTAGCTCGCAAATAAAACTCCTCTCGTCTCACTGCGATTGATTTTCCTTTCATTTCGCCAAATTGGATTTTTGTTTATCGTCCGCGCGATTGAAACGCTTGGATTTTTTTCGCTTCAATGAATTTACTTTCTGATTACAGCAAGATTATATAAGTCGGGTAAAAGCAAAGCTCATTTTGTAGACTATACTGCATGGCTGGATAATATATTTTTGCCATTACCGAGGATACCACGTGGCGCTTTATTTGTTTGTTTTGATTTTTAGTAATCGAGAAAAAACGTCGGTAATAGTTAAATAAATCAAAGTTGTACTTTAAGTCAAGTGAAAAGGAACAGTTTATTATAAAATGTTTGAATATAGAACTAAACGATGGACACTCGCGTGAATATTGTTCCTATTACGCTTTCTTCTTGACCCTTCTCTCCTTCATTCGGTACACCGTCGAACGCCGCTACTGATAAGCCGAGAACAGGCCCGAGGCGACACGACCAAATTGCGAAGTAATTAAGCAAATCCTTTTTTATCGGCCCAGCGCGCTTATAAGCGACGTTTTGTCCAGTGCCCTGACTGCCCTGGGTCGGCCTGACGGCCTTGATCCCGTGCACGCGGGGACCCTCAATAAGGGGACCTCGTACGGGTCCTCGTACGGGTCCATGATGACTTACGAACGCCCAACAAGTTGGTTCCTAGCCTTGGGCTGATGCCACGGAGCTGCACTGCAAAATCTACTTTCCAAAAATCGCGCATTTATCGCCTCGGCCCCCTCGAGTTTCATTTCATCCGTTACAAACCTTAAGATTTTATATAAAAGGATATGAATCAGTAAATATAATTTTAATTTTTCATTAAATATCCATCACTTTTATATTAGTATTACGTATTGAATGAGGAACTTATACAAAATGAAATTATATTAACGGGGTGTAAAACCCATGGTTAGGAATCTGTCTTACCGGCATCAATATTTTCTTGATTACTAAATATTAAAACAAATTTTCGAATAAAGCGCCTTGTGATGTCCTCGGTAATGGCATAAATATTCAAAAGCGTAGGAGAAAGATGGTTTGAAAAATTATTCGTTAATGTTTACTATTAACAGATTTTTCAAATCATTTTTCTCCTAGATTTATGAATGAAATTACTTGAAATTAAAACCAGATCATACATCTTTATACCAATACCGAGGGCACCATGCACGTTGCGCTTGTTACGAATATTTGTTTTGAATTTTAATAACCAAGAAAGTATTGATGCCGGTAAAGTCAATCCCTACATATGACTTTTACATCACCTTAAACAACCACTCGACCGAATTCAACTTATTTATCTCTATATAGCTATTTTGGTTTTATTTTATTTTGTTTTATTCATGGAAATCTCTGTTTTATAATAATTAATACAAATGTTTAATAAGATGACGCACGCTATACATCGCATAAAATAATAAAACAAATTGTAGTAATGATGTATTAATAAAATTTTATAATTAATTATTTCGTATGCCCACCTTGAACGCATTTATAGTATTACAATTATTCAAATCAATATTTAGTCTATTCCATTTCCTTCTTAATTTGTGTTAATGCTGTAAATCTTAAACATTTCTAACTTTGTACTTACCACTTTTTTTATTAAAAACGCCCAGAATTGATAAGAAAAGGCCACAAAGTGTATAGTCGGCACCTAGACTAACTGCAGGTAACCATCTATACTGGGAATTGGGAAATTCAACCGGTAATAAGCGATGCCACTAATCAGTCCCAACGTTCACCGAATTGTGGCGCTATGATCGCACCGTCAGGCGTCAGTCAAAGCCGCCGCTAGTGCATTCTGCATAGTTTAGTCTGACGATCCGCACTGCTTGTATACAGCCGTATGTGTTACAGACGGCGAAGCGTTGCTTCGAAGAAGTAAAGTGTAACATTTGACGCGTGTGCATTTGTATTTTGTCGTAAGAGTTATGGGTGCCGAGTAAACAGACCGGGGAGACAGAACTGTCATATCCCGGCTCTTTCACGATGCGATTGAGCCCCCTCGCTTATTGACAACGCGAAGCTGGTCTTCCCGTTACGTAGGCGTGCAACCGGGTGTATAAGAGTGAAGGAGAAAGAGAGAGATACAGAGAGAACGGGATAGCAGACTGTTGCACGTAGCGCAAGTGTAAAGATGGCAACGGAATCAGCTGAGCGAACACCGACGTCGCCGTCCGACAAGTCGCTAACGGGCAGCTTACTATCCGAGAGCGACAACAGCAACAGCGGCAACTCCAACAGCTATTCTATAAGGGAGGACAAGTGGCCGGATCTCGTAGTGTCGAGGCCAAGAAAACTTGATGCGTGGTGGACACCCAGACGTAAGTACACTATCATTAAAGCGCCAAAAGCGCTTGTTGTTGTTCTGTGCCTGCGACGCACCTGCGTGAGGGCGGATTGTTGTGCCCGAAAAAAAACACGTGATCGCTCGCCGGGAGCGCCAAATTTAAAAGTTGCTACCTCTGCGTTTGTTTTACTCAGCGCATTGACAGTGTAGCTTTCTTTCATGTTAAAATGGCAATGCAAGGTCAATGACATTTACTGACAGTGAGAAAATGAACGAATACAAAGTAATTCATTGAACACGTGGCATTCATACGCGTACGACTGCAATTCTTTAATGTTGACCTTGTTCCAGAACAAGATCACAGCGTGATTTATTTAAAACATTAAGTTTATAGAAACATAGTATATTTTTGGCTACATTTGATTTTCTTGGTAGACACATTTTAAAAAATTCAATTAGCATTTAATTATACAGCGTTAATTAGCTCTTCATAATTTTATGTAATTACTATCATTACAAAGAGAAAGTCCAAATACATTGTGAAATAAATGACCTATAATTATAAGAAGTCGACCCCGCTTTCGATGTTATACTCAGGCGTGGCCTATGGGCCCAAAACCAATTAACGCGCGTACTTGTTTCTCTCCTTGGTTCTCCAACTTTCTGCACTACCTCCCGCTCCTCCAGCGTTCGTTCGTGGGTCGCTGAGCGGCCTCGGATTAACCCTTGTGTTATTTCCGAGCCGTGTGACTATACTCTCTGGGCTAGACCCAGCGGTCAGCAGCTGTGCATACCAGTGGTGCGTAGCAGCCATACCGTCAAACGAGCGAAGCCGTAGAGGCTGGGCGCTGTGCAGATTTTCCGATGTCACGAAACAATTCCAATGTTCTCCCATTTACATATCAGCAAACTCGCTTGAACTCGCAAAGCAATTTTAATTTCCTCTTTAATCGAAGTCAACTCGTCAAACAAAAAGGAAGACGAGTACTTGCGGATGATCGACTGATTACCGGCTCAATGAAGGACGCACGTATATATAACATGAAAGTACTCTTCAATTGAATACTTACAATTAAATTCAGCACAAATCGTTTTTAATTCTGTCGCCGCACATAACTTTTACAATCTTGTTCGTCGCACGTACACTGTAGACTGTAGTAAATCTTAAACTAAAATACAATACTTACCCATTTGGCGGGCTTCGGTTATTCCAGAGTGGACACTCAGAATTTGCACGTTTGTGCCGGTCGGTTTTTCGTCAGCGCGTATACGAGTCGAGAGCAATGAGCCTCAAAGTTTCAGCCTCTTTTGGGCCCTACGCGGGTCGAGTTTTATGGTGGGTAGGCTTAGCGCGCGCCCGCTCATCCTTTATTGCCGCTTGTTGTCGCCGGGCTGCGGCGCCTTTTCCGGGCCTCAATTAAAGAGAAGGGCACCAGATGCGAAACGAGCCTTTTCTGTTTTAGTTTTTCGGTCGCGATCGGTAACACGTTCCGAGAGGAAAATCAGCCGGGACCGAAAGTAATAAACAAGGGACGAGGCACATTTTATAGCGGCCTATCATAAAGAAGGGTCTGTCACGCACGTGTTTAAAAACTTAAGTCAGGATTTCTTCTAAAAACTATTTCTAGTAGAGTTTCAATCAATACATACATTTTCTTATTATTAATTTATTTTGCCGATGAACAATTGATACCTAATTCTGTCCGTAACAATATTAATATTGTTATTTCAGCAATACTCAAAGGTATGTATAATATTAAAGATAAATCAGTCATTACCGTTAGCCCCAAACTTTTTTTCTTTATATTTCTAATGTTAAAGCGTACAGAATTGGGTTAATCTCTTTCTCACGGAGATGGTTTATTATTTTCTTTTTATAAAGATAGTCCATCACTTTTTTAAATAAATATAAAGGGATTCCTTCATTTTGTCAAGGGTAAAATAGTTTGGTTTATCTGCTACTAGCTTATTTCGTTTGAACCCATCAATGCTGATAAATATCTATTATTCAATTAATCTTCCTTTCTTTATCGGCAAATGTTTTACATTAAGAAAAAAAAAACAAACATTTGTCACAAGTGACCGTGTCCAACATGCAATGATAACAATCAAAACTCTCACCCCTACTAATCCGTATGATTAATCCTAAAGAAAACAAAAATGTAAGCGCAATGAATTATGATCTGCCCCCCCCAAAATTTCCTACTTTACCGACTGCTACACGGTGCCGAAAGTTGAAAAGTGGCGGCAGCACTTTGCAGCGCTGGAGAGTAAAGCACAGCTTATACCCAGTGGCGAAAGCTATTGATTAACGTAGGTGGAGGCAAAGTCGGCGGCAAAATCGATAAGGTGGAGCAGCGCCGGTGCTCGCCATGTTATGTCGCAAAATGTTTTCCTCGGGCGAGTGTGGCCTCGCCGTCTGAAGCAACAATACGCACCAAAATAAAAGCAATCGTTTTTACAACCGAGAATCTGTCAATCCTTACTTCAGAAAGGCTCTTCAGCGAATTTCAAAAAGGATCAACAAGGCCGATTATTCCGTGTTGTTCTACAGAATCATCGAACTGTCATTTCAACTCTTCTGAACACTGAAGTAAAGGACTTAGTGGAGTACTTTGCAGTATAACTGCTTCTACAAAAGCTTTTAAATTTTGAAGGCTAATATACAGATAAGAAAAGAATCAGCAGCAAGTAAGAAATCTTCAACAAAGCAATAGATTTTAAGAAAATCAAAATAAGCAATAAAGTACACCGACACAGTTAGAGGACTAGATCAATCAGCGGACAAAAAAAGTGAATCAAGGTTTTTTCTCGAGTAGCCCAAGGCTACTTGCTATATGTGCGCTTAAAAGCAAATCGAGGTCTAAAAGTCGAGAGAGATCTAAGAGTCGCCAGAATGTTGGACCAGGACATGGCCGGTGCCCAGGACACCATATACCTGTGCAACTTCCGCGTGTCCGTGGACGGCGAGTGGCTTTGCCTGAAGGAACTGCAGGACGTCGAGTTCTCGATGCCCGATTCGATGCAGCGCTCGCCCTCACCTCCCCTCGCCTTAAGCGGTATACAGTGCGATCTGCAGCAGCCTCATGACGATGCGCCAGAGCTTTGCGATATTCTTTCGTCACCCATTCAGCACGTCTCTTGTTTGTGTTTGTATACAACTGCCTGCACCACACTTACACCGCATTATACGTTCGTGTAGCTGATATCGGGGTCTTAGGGATATACGAAGTTTATATCAGTATTAAAGTTTAGAGGATTTCTAAAAATACAATCGCATTTCATGATGTATATCGTGATCGTGTATTTCGCATTTACTTTTTGTTTTTTTTCTTAGAAGGGGTTTAAGCGCTTGCAATGCTACTTTTTAAAAACTTGCCATTTTTATTTAAAAAAAAAGATAAAAATTTTATAATTAAGAAAAAATTAAACTTAAATTAGGAAAAATATTCTATAATACGGATACTTGTTTTTTATAATTTGTTAAATTTTAACGTATACATAAATCCTCAAATCACTGAACACTAAATGTTGGCTTTTTGCATATTGTGATTGTGATTATTAAATATAATTACAGTTGATCATTGATTATAATTATTTTTAATTAAAGTTTTGCAATTCATCAATTGACTAAGTTTAAAAATAAATAAAAAAAATTAATGATAATTTAATTTGTTTATGAGGATCTGCAAAAGTTAATATTTTGTTTATAGCCCGTGATCCCGTAATTATTGAGAGGAGCAACTTGGTGAATATATCAAAATTAATCGTCAAAGAACTCATTGAAACATCTCTAAAATATGGACGAATGCTTGATTCCGATCACATGCCATTACAGCACTTCTTTATTGTCCTTGAACACGTGCTCAGACACGGTTTGCGACCCAAAAAGGTAAATAAAAATCATTAAAGTTATCATTCATTTCACTATTCACTATTGTGACATTAAAACGGGAAAATTTCAGGGGTTACTTGGTCCCAAAAAGGAATTGTGGGACATTCTTCAGTTGGTCGAAAAATATTGTCCAGAAGCACAGGATATGACATCCAGTATTCGAGATTTACCCACTGTTAGGTATGCACATTATAAAAATTTCTTTTCTCTATTGTTACGTATTCTCTTTGTCGTTTTGCCCTTGGAAATATTTCCGCAAAGTTCACAAACAAAAACTGGATATACAACTGTCGTTGTTTTAGAACGGCAATGGGTAGAGCGCGAGCTTGGTTACGAATGGCACTAATGCAGAAGAAACTTGCGGACTACCTAAAAGTTTTAATAGACCACAAAGACGATTTGCTATCGGAGTACTTCGAACCGGATGCTCTAATGATGAGTGAAGAAGCAATAGTTGTAATGGGTCTACTAGTCGGACTAAATGTAATAGACTGTAATTTTTGTGTAAAGGTAAGTTTTTTAAAATTAGAAGTACCTTAAACCTTAGGTACCTTAGGTAGAACCTTAGGTTGAAACTACATTGAGATTGAAAATTTTATGAGAGACAATTACGTTTGTTAGGAAGAAGATCTGGATTGTCAACAGGGGGTCATAGATTTTTCACTGTATCTCAGAAATAGTAATCACATTCCTGGCGAGTCACCAGATGACGAGTTGGAGACCGACAACATGACTACAGTGCTCGACCAAAAAAATTATATCGAAGAACTGAACAGGCATTTGAAGTAATTGAAATACCTCGATTATATAAACAGTAATTGTATTAATAAATAATTTGTTTATTTCATAAAGCATAAAATTATGATTTTAGTGCTACGGTACAAAATCTCCAAGCTAAGGTAGAGTCTCTAACAACAACAAATGCACTTATGAAGGAAGATCTGTCCATTGCGAAGAATAACATTCTCACTCTTCACTATGAGAATAAGCAATTAAAAAAGGAGTTAGGAATTGAAGTCAAAGATACAGAGGTGCGGGTCATTAAAATTAAATGTGTTCCTCTTACTCTGGGTTTGGTGTATTAAATATTATTACATGTTTTCGTTTTTCTGAACTTAGCACACAAAGCTTCCAATCAAAATAACAGAGACCACATCGGAAATTGAAGAACTGAGAAGTAGGATGGAAAATGAAAAGAAGCTTAGGCAAGAAATTGAAAAGGAATTGGATTTGCAGGTGCGAAAGATTTAATATTTTTGAATTGTCTTCATTAAGTTTAGAACACCAACATTTTAATAATGATTGTTACTACAGATAAGTATGAAATCGGAAATGGAAGTAGCAATGAAACTCTTAGAAAAGGATATTCACGAAAAGCAGGATACGATAATATCCTTGCGACGGCAACTAGATGATATTAAACAAATCAACCTGGAAATGTACAAAAAGTTACAGGTAAACAAAATTTTAATCATTATGAAATTAAATATTCTACTGACTACTATGTCATAAGTAATAAGAGTAATTTACTACAATATATCAATAACAACCTTATGATATGTTGATGTAACATATCAACCTTATGATATGTTCATAAAATCATAACATAAGATTTTAATATTACAATAAGTTACTCTCTCTAAATAATGAAATAAATATATTGAGTTTAGAATGGCTCACTAATTCTTACATGAATCCATTACTATTTCACATTACAGCATCTATCACTACTTTACAATTACAGCATATATACACTGAGAGATCGGCGTGAACAAAATTTAAAAGTTGGTTGGTAAAAATTACCAACCACGTGAGTAATGTGATCACAGACTGCCAAAAGGGGACTAAT
>UXGC01002577.1:0-10964 GCA_900480045.1 Eurytoma adleriae
ATATTGCATCCACATTTGAAATAGCATTTTATGAAATTTATTTTTCAAACGGTATTATATGAATAGGAGCCGTCGATATGTATATATATACATATCTCAGACATATATCCCGCGATACATATATAACGTATCGCGCAACAAGAAATTGAAGAGAGAGAGGGGGGGTCTGAGATATGTATATATATATACATATCTCATATGTCTGAAATATGTATATCTATATACATATGTACCTATCCCTAACCCTACTTCGATCGCACCCCAGTCACTTGTTGCTTTCATCTAATTTTACATGTATTGTGTCTTCGAGCCTTTTTGGAAAAACGACGCGGTGTCGACCATATCTGATATTGTCATACTCGAGATTTTCTTCCACACTAATTAAAGGTTATTTCAGAAGTCATTAAAGGAGATTCCAGAAGCAGAATTTTCACATTGTAGGTCGCGAAATTTTTTATAAAGTTTTATTAGAAAAACGTATTGTGTTCAGTGATGTCAACGCCATAGATTATTGAGAAGCAAAATTTTGGAAATTTGTAACCTTTTCATGCACATGGTTTATAAGTTTCGTGTACTTTACATTCATCTTTTTCAAGGAGAAAAGTTTATTAAGTTTATGTTAATCATAACCTCTTCACTTCAGTGAATATTATTCCAATATTATTTGTCGACCAATTGATATGTGGAAGCAAAGGTAACTATTATTTTCTTTTACTTTTAGGAATTTACAATTTGCATTTAAGAATGTATTTTATAGATTAAAAATTGTTGCAGCACAATTTGTAGTGCAAAATTAGTATTGAAAAACAGTAAATATTAGGAAAGTTAATATAGCTGTTTATCGTGACTAGGTTAGTTACATTAAAATCAGATAAAATGTAATTATAATTGTAATTCTATGAGATATAAAAAGTAACCTATACACATTGGCTGGGTGCATAAAAAATCTTCAAAACTAATCTAAAAAGTAAAACTGAAATTTAATTATGAAAAATTAACATTTCACTTTAAATATATTTTAATTAATTAATTATGAATCTTTATTGGACGTTAAAGTTTTAGTATTACATACATGGTCTTACAAAAAAAAAAGAAACACATTTTATTTGGCTCGCCGGTACATATTTCTTTTCAACATTAAATTTTACATATTGAATTGTACACGTTTATGATATACACTTAAAATATTGTATTCTAACACTCTAAGAACTACTAAGAATTATCCATCGTACCTTTTTTTTTACTTTGCATGGTATTCTCTTGGCTTTAAAAATTTAAACACGATATCGCTTGTTGCTTTTAAATTATTTAAGTACTGACATAATATTTAATATTCTTTATTATCAGACTATATTTTATAATGAGTTTTTGAATATTCAGTAAGTCTATAAATAACCTATACTTCAGGGATTTGTAAAAAAACATAAATAAGTTTCTACAAATAATCAAGATTAACAGTTATAATTTATTTACTAGATGCAAATAGAAAAGTTCAATATCTTTCTTTTTAGAAGTGAAAAACTGTTTTAATAGAAAATGAAAAAGTAAAAGTCAATTTTGTATGAACTTGTATAATAGTTTATTTACCTGTCTCATGTGATTTCTTAATTTGAAGTTCTTGCAGCACTTTTACTCAAAACAGGTATTTCCAGACTGCTCATTTTTCTTCATTAATATTGATTTATGAAGACTAGCTCGGCTGAACTGTTGAAAGGCTATGTTTTACATAACTCTTTTCAAGCATAGGGCTCTTGCACCAATGTGCACAGCGAGGCACACCAAGGAATATGACTATTTTCAGACTGTCATACGAGGGTTGTATTCCTCGGTATGCTTTGCACATTCGTATCCTTACTCCTGAAGGATTGTCACCACAGCTGTTAAATAATCTATAAAATTAAAAATAAAGAATCTATACTTTTGTACATAGAGATTAAATTGTAATTTCAGGTTGCAAAAGAAAAGTTATAATTAAGTAAATAATATTTTCACAAATTTATAAATGAACATTATAATAAAAATTAACTTTGTAAATAATTATTTTAAAATTTTATAAATATTTTGAAATATTTCAACTGATCTAATGATTTATACACTTGACATTCCTTGCATTTTCCTTCTCCAATGCTTTTGTCGCCAATTTTTCTGTTTATTTATTTTTTTTAATAAATAATAATAGTGTCACTTGTTAAAAGCAGCTGATATTTTAGAAGGCTATGCAGTATGTGTATTAATATATACATTAGGTGAGACTGGAACTTGAAACGTCTGTTCACTCATATCCTTTGTACGTACTTAATCATGCGTATAGCCACACTGTTATGTGAGTGTTAATGCTAATCGATGTGAGTGTTAGCTAGTGTTATGCGAGTGTATCGATGCGAGTGTTAGGTAGTCCTAATCTAACTAATATACAGACTACTACATACCCATGTCAGCTGGTTGTATCAAATAATACTATTATTATTTAATTACAAAATAAATAAACAAAAATTACAAACAAGAATATAAACCATTAGATAACTTCATTCATTTAAAAATATAAAAGAAAATTGAAAAGAAACAAGCATTTTTTATTTGCTTCTTAATAAATGAAAACTGATAATATTTGTCATGACCCGGAAAATATTTCGTTTTTCTTTTTAATTGATTTTTCAAGCCTTAAACATTAAATATTATTTCTTCTCGATTTTTACTTAAATATTTTGCAATACTTTTCTGGCTGAAGTGAGACAGAAGTCTCAAGGCCAGAAAAGTATCGGGTGTCTGTGCATACGTGCAGGTGAGCGACCGAAAAAACGCGCACTTGCACTTTTTACCTGCGCTTCTCTCCACTAGTCAACTAGTGTGTTAGAGAGAGACGCAGAGAAAGTGATCGACACGTCGACCCGCGAACGGCAGGCAGTCCCGATCAATCAACCACACTGCACACGAGCGGGCCCGTACGGGACGCGCAGCGCGAGGCGGTTCCTGATTTTGCCGCCTAAACAATTAAAGTCAATTCATATACTTGCGGGGCACTTCCATATGCACATGCATGCGGATCCGTGCTTCGCACGTATCAATATTGATTATTTATAGAAACTTATTGATGTTTCTTTATAAAATCCTTAACTATAGGTACTTTATAGGCTTACCAGATATCCAAAACCTTTTTATAAGTTGTAATTTAATCGACAATATTAAACATTCTGCCAGTACTTACAGAAGTTGGAAGCGTGATAGGATATCCCAGCTTTTATCTGAAAAAACTACTGATATTCGTGTAACATAAGGTAAATAATATATTTTTGTGGCTTACTTTGTAAAAAATACAATTCATAATTTGAACACACTGAGACAAAGTATTGTAAATGGTTTTAAGTAGGTATCGTAAGTAAGATTTTCAATTTAAGGGAGTTCACTAGTAAATAGAAATAACGCTGAGAAAATTATGAAATTCGGTACACTATTAGGTATACATATAAAATAAACTCATTTAAATTTTTGAGAGATGAGGGTAGTTTTTAAGCGAGATATTAATTTTTTTCGATTACACTTTTTAACACGGTCGATAGAATTACTTTCAGATTTTCTTTCTAAAAAACATTTTTTAAAATAGACTAAGTTTCACAGCCGTAAAAATTTGGAAGTTCCGTGGCTATAAAAAATTTAAGTCCTACAGAAAAACAGTTAACAGACAAGTGAATTTTTCGACATTTTTAATGATTCCAAATCAATGGAAAGATTCCCTATGTGCACTTTATTTGTAAATATTATAATAAAATTTTTATAATTTTTAAAAATGATTACTTTTAAAACTCAGAATCGATAATTGAACAACAAATTTTATGTGCTATATATGCTCAACCTTGCGGTACTTGTCAAAATAATCTGTTATTCAGTGTAGTTGTTTGTAGCATACTATATATCTTTAGTTGTTTCTAGCATACTATATATCTTTAAAAAATCCCAAAAAAATATTTTTACAGTTTTTATGATCTAGTATCATAAAAAATTGTTATTTTTTAATTTCGCATGTAAAATAATTCAGGTTTCAAAGAAAAATGACTTAAAAAAAAAATAATTTTATAGTGGTTCGGTCTCCTTAAGAAGTATATTTTAAAATGTAGAATGGATATTTATAAATTCAAAATGGCCCATCCAATAGGGTGTACACTGGACGTACGCATTCACACACGTATACGCGCTTGCGCATCATCGCACGCACGCAACCACACAGATACACAGACACATACACCAACACACATACACTCACCCACGCAAGCCCACAGCCTACACAGATGCACACACTCACACTCACCCACACACGCACACAGCACACACATGTGCACATCCACACAGCACACACATACGCAAGCATACACACAGAAATATACGCACACACACCCCCACGCACGCACGCACACATGCTCGCATGCATACACACTCACATAGATACACGGAAGCACACACAAGCAGCACAGCCACGAGCGCACGTACACACATGCACAGACATACAAACACAGACACACACGCCCTTACTGAAAATAGTAGAATCGCGTGATTTTTGCATGATTTTTCACGTGACGATTTCGAACGAAAATAGCGTGATTAAAATAATTTAAATTAAAAACTTGTTAAAAGTCTAAAATTGAAAAATATTATTTATAACATATTATTAGAGTAAAATAAATTAAAAAAAGAAAAAAAGATTCTGGCACTAGTAGGATTTGAACCCTTGACCCCAAGATTGCGTCAGCCCAACCTTTTACGCACTACGCTACACTTGCAATGCAATAACTATGAGTAATTATTACTTTTATAGTAACGCCATTTGCCTTACTTAATAAACTCAAATTTAATAAACTATCATTTATTAAATTTTAGTTTATTAAATAAGACAAATGCTTCTTCAATACTTCTCCTCCTGAAAATAGTCGCGCAATAATCGTTCGATTTTCGCGTGATTTTCGCGTGATTTTCGCATGATTTTTCACGTGATTTCGAATGAAAGTCACGCGATTATTAAATTAAAAACTTGTTAAAAATTGATCTAAAATTGAAAAAAATATTATTTATATCAATCATGCAAAAATCACGCGAAAATCACGCGAAAATCGCGCGATTATTGCGCGACTATTTTCAGTAGAAATAAGTATTGAAGAAGCCAGTTATCTTATTTAATAAAGTAAAATTTAATAAAGGATATTTTATTACATTTGAGTTTATATTAAATAAAGCAAATGGCTTTGCTATATAAAAGTAATAATTACTCATAGTTATTCCATAGCAAGTGTGGCGTACTTGGTAAAGTGTTGGGCTGACAACCTTGGGGTCAAGGGTTCAAATCCTACTAGTGTCAGAATATTTTTATATTTTTTGAACTTATTTTAGTCTAATAATGTTACAAATAATATTTTTTTCAATTTTATACCACTTTTTAACAAGTTTTTAATTTAAATTATTTTAATCACGCGACCCTGGTAGCAAATTATGGGCATAATTTATGGTCAATAAATGTTAAAATGACGTATATCTAAAAATGTTGCAAATACTCTTAGCAACATTTTTAGATATACGTCATTTTAACATTTATTGACCATAAATTATGCCCATAATATGGTCAATTTGCTACCAGGGGATAATCGCGTGATTTTTCGGTCGAAATCACATGAAAAATCATGCAAAAATCACGCGAAAATCACGCGATTTTCGCGTGATTATTGCGCGACTATTTTCAGTAGGGGCACGCATATACGTACACGCAAAGAAGCACACACAAAAACATGCACGCACACCCATTCACATACCCATACATATACTCACGTGCCACTACACATGCACACGCGCAGGACACACGCACGCGGCACACACAGAGACGCACACATTCACACACAACCACGCGCGCACGCACACAGACACATACACACGCGCGCGCGCGCACGTACGCACGCACACACACATCCTCATTATATTTTTTTCTCTATGTTTTGGCAGGTGTCCTTCCATTTGTAAGGCAATTCATTTATTTGTTTCAGATTGGAATATAGATAATTTTGGCTATTAATTATAATGGAAGATAATAATAAACGTGAAAAAAGAGGAAAATATAAACGTTATCTTAGAGATGATTCAATACCTATTCCTTCGTCAACTTTAAGATCTCGTAGCTTAGCATCACAAAATCGGAATATCAATGAAATCGAAGTAAGCTATAATTGTTATCGTTTTATTAAAATTGAAAAACATTTATCAATTGACATTTGTCGTTTTAAGGAAAGTACTTCTGAGTCTTCGGGAGATATTCACAGCGATGAAAATGTGGTGGATAACATTATTGGTGAACAAACGATGTCTGAATCGGTATTTTCTATTTTCTATTGTTTTCGCGAAAAGGAGGACAGAGTCGTAATTTTGAATATTATACTTTTCATATTATAAACTGTTTATTTTAGCACAATATTTCGATGCTAATTTAGTTGTAAAAAATTTTTGTTATTTTTAAATAAAGGAGGAGTGTTCGTAAGGACTGCTTTCAGGCCACTTGTAAACAAAGTATATGCCTTTCTTCTTTTACATTTTTCGTGTAATGGATAAAAGGAACACTTGTAAGACTAATGGCACTGGTTTGGCGTGTGCGTCAAATATCTGGATATGGGAGTTTCCAAAATTCTGACAATTTCTAGTGGCTTAGTGGGTGATTTTAACATTTACACCATGCATCTGTGCGTATATGTATAAATGTATGGTCACATGCACGACCATACGCATATGCATCCACCCACACACGCGTACACATACACACACACCCACACGCGCGCGCACATATACATACACATACACACACACACAGACAGATGCGCGCGCACATACACGCACACACATGCACACACACGCACACACACACACACAAATTGGTCGCCGCACATATCAAACCAGTGCAGTTACTCTTAAAAATGTTCCCTTTATCGATTAACACCAAAAATGTCAAAGAAAAAAGAGGTATATTTGTTTTTAAAAGTGACAGGAAAATGACGCTTATGGACTCTCCTTTGCTTCAATTCGGTGATCTTTATGAGAAAGCATTTCGCCAAGGCAGTTATTAAAATTTATCGGTGACAACGACGCATTTTTAATTGAAGATTTTCCGCGGCAAAATGTTGTGTAAATTTAACTACTAAAACATATTATTTTGAATAATGAAAATCATCAAAAGTTGCCTCCGTTTTACTTTTTTTTTATAAAAAATTAAATTTTAATGTTTTTCTCTTTGCACAGAGTAATGATTCATCTGATACTGAAAATCATGATAGCGACATGAGCGTTAGTGAATGTACAGAATCCAGTGATGATTTAAATAATCGGTATGATGAATGTGATGATTTAAATGGTAGTAATGATGGCGAATTGTTTTTCAATGAAATCCCTTTTGATGACTCTGAAAATGATGATGCTATGGATTGTAATGTTCAGGTAATGCTTCATAAATGAAACGCCGAAAGTACGATTTATTCAATTTGCTTATATATTTTAGGAAGATCATGAGTTATTTGAAGGCTGTGAAATTAATAGGAAAGAAAGCAAATTACTTATCATGACTTATGTTTTGAGACACAATCTTACAGATAAGGCACTAGAAAACCAATTAAATTTAATTGATTGTCACCTTCCTCATACAGAATATCGAACCAAGTATCGATTTCTAAAATCCTTTGAATATCCAAATCTTCATGAATATTACTACTGTCCAACGTGTTCAGTAATTTTGTGGTTTGATTATGAAACTGCAGAGTGTAATCAGTGTACAACAAATTATAGAAAATCGAAACTGAAAGAAATGGGCCATTACTTTATTTACATTCCTTTAAAAGATCAGCTAATAGATCTGGTAAAAAGTCAAGTTTACTCGAATTTTCGAAAGATCAATCCTGATGAAAATGATATTGTTAATGGAAGTGTTTACAAACAACTTCTTGAAAATGGTGTTATTAGAGACAGTGATATAAGTATAACGTGGAATACTGACGGTGTCGCGCTATGTAAATCTTCTAAATTTAGCATGTGGCCGCTACAAGTTAGCATTAATGAATTACCGTATAGAATCAGAAGAAAAAATATAATTCTATGTGGTTTATTTTATGGTACGAAGAAACCAACTATGAATGTATTTCTAGAACCATTTCAAAAAGAGCTTGTGGAGCTTTCAGATGTTGGTTTCGATACGACAACCTACCTTCAAAATGAATCAATAAACATTAAAGTACATACAATTTTATGTTCTGTCGATTCAGTGGCTAGACCAATGATTCAAAATGTGAAACAGTACAATGGTACATATGGCTGTTCATACTGCTTACATAAAGGTAAACATACTTCTACAGGAAGAGGTTTTAGTCGTACTTATTCTTATAAAAGTAATATAGTTAAGCGGACACGAATAACACACGAAGCTATGGTAATAGAAGCTGTCGAAAAGAATGTTCCAGTAAAAGGTGTGAAAGGTCCTTCGATAATGGCATTAGTTCCTTACCTAGATATTATTAATTCCTACCCACCTGATTACATGCATTCATGCTTACTGGGAGTAGCTATATTGTTTGGAACGGAGTGGTTTAATAGTGCTAATAGCTGTGAAGATTGGTTCATAGGTAATAAAGTACAAGAATTTGATGAAAGAATGTTGCGCATAAAACCACCGTGTGAAATCACAAGAACGCCGCAGTCAATTGTTAATAACAAATTCAAAGCAAATGAATGGAAATATTTTTTATTATATTACTCGCTTCCATGCTTAAAAAATATAATGCGGACTAAGTACTTCAAACACTGGTTTCTGTTCGTATACAGTATGAGTATATTTTTAAAATCTACTATTAGTAACGAAGAATTTGAAGTAGCCAGTAAATCACTAAAAACATTTGTTAAAGATACAGAAAAATTATATGGAACTAAATTTATGAAGTACAATATTCACATATTGTTACATGTGCCTGCGTTTATAAAAAATTATGGCGCGCTTTGGGCTTGGTCGGCTTTTCCCTTTGAAAACTATAATGGAGTCTTAAAACAATTATATCATGGTACGCAGTTTATACCGCAGCAAATATGTAAGCAATATTTCAGGTTGAGATACATTCAAAATAAATCTAGCAGTTTTAATAATCCTCACAGTAGTAAAAAAGCTCAGAATTTATTTACAAAGTTGATGAATGAGTGTAGGGTGAAAAATTGTATTGAATTTGATGATCATTTGAAGATTTTCGGAAAAGCAAGAAATGTGCAGTTATCAGTAACTGAGCAAGTGCTGATATCAAATGAATTACATGAAAACATACTGCCTGGAGCCAAAAAATATCAACGATTTATTTATAATAAAGTACTCTTTCACTCCTGTGATTATAAACGTTTAACTAAACGGAATAACAGTTATATTTTAATTGAAAATAATTCTGTAATTTCTATTACTGGGCTCTTAAGGGTCAAATGTACAGTTTCGCAAGACGTAAAATACGTTGTGTTAGGTAAAACATTAACAACATTCCAAGAAAGTTTATGTAAATATAACAATATCAATTCTAGCGCTTTCTCGATTATTGTTAAAGAATCAACTTCTATTACATGTTGTAAAATAAGTTCCGTGAAAATAAAATGCGTAGTTGTTCCTTATGAAGATGATAAACTATGTGTATTTCCACTAGGAAATACAGTAGAAATTGATTAATTACTGAATAAACAGGTCTGTCACTACTGACTTGTGTAAACCTCTGAATAAATAGAGAGTATTTAAACAATAATATTTTTCTAATAGTTTGTATTCCACAAATTACCGTTATTTTCTCAAAAAATAAAAATGTGTTCAAGAGTTAGTAAGTTTTGCCTTTATTCATTTATGACGTATTCTCATTTACAGCAACATTGTGCAATAAAAAAGGATGTACAAATATTCATCAACGAGGTAAAGTATACAAAAGTATCCGTTAAAGACATCTATCAATTAATAGCATAAAAAATTGTAACATACTATTATAGTATTTCATAATCCATGAAAAAAGACTTCCCTAGCAATTTCATGTTTCGTTACGAAGAATTATGTATAGGAATTAATTATTAAAACCACACATGACTTGTATGCAAAAGTCTGAAAAATACTACGTAATTCTTTGGGGCATTTATTATAAAATACTTGCACAAAATACTGTAAAAATATCGGTAAAAAATTCTGCATAAAATTTCTCTATTTCTGCTTAAAAATTCATACGGGTATTTTTATTCTTTATCAAATTTTGCAAAACAATTTGCAAAAAATTTAACGTAATTCATTCAGGTATTTTTTTACTAATGTCGAAAACAATTCAGCATAAAATACTGCAGAAAATTATCCGTAATTCGTACGGGTATTGTACATAAAAATTCTGTAGAATATTCTGCAGAAAGTTCTGCAAAAATTTCTGCAGAAAATTGTGCACAAATCATACGGGTATTTTTTATAAAAATCCTGCAGAAAATTCTGCGAACATTACTGCAGACAATTCTGCATACATTTTTGTAGAAAATTCTGCAGAAAATTATGCGTAATTCGGACGGGTATTTTGATACAAATCCTGTAGAAAATTTTGCAAAAAGTTTTGCAAGAAATTCTGCAGAAAATTGTGCACAATTCATACGGTTATTTTCATATAAATCCTGCAGAAAATTTTGCAGAAAATTCTGCAAAAAATTCTACAGAAAATTCTGCAAAAAATTCTGCACAATTCATACGGTTACTTTGATATAAATTCTGCAAAAAATTCTGCAGAAAATTTTGCACAATTCATACGGTAATTTTGATACAAATCCTGCAGAAAATTCTGCAAAAAATTCTGCAGAAAATTGTGCACAATTCATACGGTTATTTTCATATAAATCCTGCAGAAAATTATGCACAATTCATACGGTTACTTTGATATAAATTCTGCAAAAAATTCTGCAGACAATCCTGCAGG
>UXGC01002578.1:0-10960 GCA_900480045.1 Eurytoma adleriae
ATAAAAGCTACTTTCTCTCCCTCATAACTGGGAATAAAGTGCGTTATTATTCCCTAGGGAATAAAGAAATCTTTATTTCCCAAGGGACTGGAAAATTTTCCCTCGGGAATAATACTGCACTTTCCTCCCTTGTGACATAATGTATTTATAATACTAATGTATATTTATAATACTATTATTTATTTGGTCAAACGGGCTCGAGCCCTTTTGAAAGTAGTAAAATGTTTACAAGTAAAGTATAAATTATATAAAAGTACGAAATATAAAACGGATCAGTAACAACGACTAGACTAAAATCGAATCGAAACGAATTGGCTTGAAAGAAAACTACTGAATTTCAGAACGAAACTTACGGTGTGCGAGGCTCCGGATTTTCAGATTCGTCCTCGTCCTTGGCTTCGTCGGGGTTCTCCTGATTTTCCGCAGTGTCCTTCTCCTCGATGCCGTCCTTGGCCGGTGCCGAAGGTTTCGGCGAACCTTCAGGTTTCTCCT
This sequence comes from Eurytoma adleriae, assembly GCA_900480045.1. NCBI lineage: Eukaryota > Metazoa > Arthropoda > Insecta > Hymenoptera > Eurytomidae > Eurytoma > Eurytoma adleriae. The sequence goes on from UXGC01002578.1 coordinate 493, forward strand.
GCGTCGCCTTGTCGTCCTTCTCCTTCTCCTTCTCGCTGTCCTTCTCCTTCTCCTTCTCGCTGTCCTTATCGTTCTCCTTCTCCTCGGCGGATTTGTTCGAATCGGCCGGCTCGTCGCCAGCCTGCTGGGAACCAGGCTCCTGGAAGCGTACCTTGGTCTGCTTCACCTCAAGATTTTGGTGGTGATGGTCAACAATCGCCTGAACCTAGACAAGCGTCGGGGAAAGAGAGAAAAAGTTTAATTAGCAAAGTTTGTGGTTGAACGCAACCAGCACCCGGTCTGTAGGAATGTTTCTTTTTTTTTTATCAAGTGTTGGATTCTGATTATGAATGCGATTATCGGGCTATGTTTTGTCTTTTTGCGAAACTTGTAAATAAGAAAGTAATGACATTTCAGTAAATAAAATACTTAAAAAACAAAACACATTCATTCCCAATCAATGTGTAGGCATGAAAATGCAGTACCACATATATGTCTACACTGTTAAAAAATTTATGTAAATCGAATTTTTTTGTATGTCATCTACGCGGAAAAATATAAATTGTTCGAGTATATTAACACTTTCACTGCTCCGAAAGTCAAAATTTGGGTTGAATTTTTGTTTTTAACGAAAACATATTTCTTTTTTACATAAAAAATCATGAGACATTTACTACTCATGCAGCAGTGAAAGAGTTAAACATGTTTTGTATATTTGTGGCAACTATTATTTTTTAACAGTGCAACTTTAATGAACTAGTAAATAATGAATGTCAAACAAATCGAACGATGTAATGTCAACTAAAATCAATACTAGTAAACATGAATGTGCGAATTATATGTAGTACTCTTCACAAGAAAAAAAAATGCCTTTGACAGATTTTAAACAAATTTTAGATATACATTTCAATTGTAGATAGAAGAAACTTTATCGTTATTTCACAAAAATAAATTTATTGTAACTTTTAATTTAGAAATTACCAACTAGTTACACATTTAAATTATGGTAAATAGAATGAATATCTTTATAAGTAAAATCTGCACAAGGGAAGAGTTACCAGAGCTAATCAGAAGACGCAGTAACGTTTCTCTTACAAAAAAATCTGCAGAAATTATGCAGAAATTATGCATAATATACATAAATTATCCATAAATTATGCACAATTTATGCACATATTTAAACAAATTCTGTAGAAAATCTGCATAAAATTTTTTTTGCAGAATTTCTGCATAATATTGACAGAGAATATACGCAGAACTTCTGCAGAAAAATTTTATGTAGATTTATGAAAAAAGAAAGAATTTATGAAAATCTATGCATAAGTTATGCAGAAACTCTGCAGAGACTTTTTTTCGTAACGTTTAAGTTACAATTTTTTACAGTAGGTTAAAATGCGAAAAATTTGTCTTGGAATTCCTAATAACCCAAATACTGTATCTTCTGCTTAAGATCTCTTGTACATTCAAATGCGATATCAGTTTTTTTTACATTCTTGCGTGTTGAGTCAAGATATAAAAAGAATAGTTTGTCAAATGATTATCTTTTTTGACAAAAAAAAAAAAAAAATTGTAACACGAATTGCATTATCGAAAGTAACTTCCTTACAAAACGTGCAGCTATGTTAAACATCTAAGTAAATGTTGGAGAATTCATTCACAAATAAATATTAAAAACGAAAATACTGATTAAATATAATATGGAGCCTTTTGTTATGAAAGAATTGTCTGAATTTATGATGAACTAGCCAAAAATGATCATGTCTTGCCAATGGATATATCACTCTTTTGCGATGCGTTCGTGTCTACGTATGATCGAGATGACTATCTAATACAGAAATGATGGAAATAATTAGATGTCGATAAGAAAAAAAATCCTCCGTACGAAGGAAACATAAACGGTGGGCTGAATGTATTATGCTGAGGGAGGGAGATTTGATTGATTAAAAAAAAACATCGAGATGGAGACATTTGAATGGAAGGGGACATCTGGAGCCTTAAGGTTATTCTGACAAACCAGAGGCAAATCCTCAGCTGGTACCTCGTTGAAATCCCCCGTTGTCTGATCCGCACACGCAAGAGAGCGACGAGGGGCAAGTGCAAGAAAAAGACATTATCCGATCAGTAAATCTGCTTTTACAGACATCTCAACTTGTTATATTTAATTCTAAATATGGCTCTATAGGCTTATTCTTTCCTCTCCAAATTGTTCATCACGATTTCTTTTTTTCAAGAATTTTTTAGCACAGCAATATTTTGCGAACTTTTTTATTGTTTACATTATTATTTACTTTTGGTATGATTTTGTTTTAAAATTTAAAACCGATAAATTTATTTATAATACAATCTTTAATTTTAAGCAATAGGTAAAACGTATTTCTTATGTTAAATTAAAGCAAAATCATGTAAACAATTAATGTAAAGATTAAGCTACAGTAATTTTGTTAGAATAAAAAAAAAACAATTAATAGATACCACAACAGCGAAAAGACCAAATCAATTTCATATACCAATTTCTTTTGTATCCTATAAAGTTAGTAAGATTAGCGTACACGTAGATACAACTAATCGAGACGGATATCTTAAATTTGCCTTAATTTTTCAAGCAGCTGAATTGGCATTGTACTTACGATTCCTATCGTTTCCTTTTTGGTCAGTTGCATCTCCCGCAGCATTTGATTTCTCTGCTCCATCAACAATGTCCTTTCGTAGACATAGGCAGATATATCTGAATCCATCTATAAAATAAAAGTTTTTAAAATTAGATATAAATTTTAATTTAGTATTTATACATAGCATGTCTGAAAGAAGAGCCCCAAGTTGAAGGAGTACCGTTTTCTCAAAATCTTTGCAAGTATTCTTCTGATGTTTGATAGGCAGATAGCTTTATTAACTATTGTTTTAAGAAATTTTTAATTTAAGAAGATATTATGGCTACCAGAGCGATTTTAACTTGCAAGGACATTTATTACTATTTCCTTCTAGAGTATTTTTATGTAGTGTAGTGTAGTTGTAATTTTAAAGAATAGTTAGTTTTTTTTAATTCATATTCTTTGTAGAAGCTTTTACCGTGAAATAAAAAAGTCTTTTAGACAATCTAGTTGTGGGACTTTCAAAATATCTTGGATAAAATGTCATTGATAAATGGACAATTAAGACAGCAAATTGAGTTGCAAGAAACATACCATTTCAACAACTTCAACTTCAGCTTTGATTCTGGGATCATACAAGCTTTTATCATGAAATAAAAAAGTCTTTTAGATAAACTAGTTGTGGGTGTTCAAAATATTTTGGATAAAATGTCATTGACAAATGGACAATTAAGACAGCAAATCGAGTTGCAAGAAACATACCATTTCAACAACTTCAACTTTAGCTTTGATTCTGGGATCATACAAGCTTTTATCGTGAAATAAAAAAGTCTTTTAGATAAACTAGTTGTGAGGCATTCAAAATATCTTAGATAAAATGTCATTGACAAATGGACCATTAAGACAGCAAATCGAGTTGCAAGAAACATACCATTTCAACAACTTCAACTTCAGCTTCGATTCTGAGATCGTACAAGAACTTCTTCAGATCCTTCTTCATTTGAATAGAATTATCCTCGATCTGGGCAACGGTGAAGATCTTCATCTTGCAGTTCTTCCACGTGCGGTGCTGCTTGAGAAGGAAGGGCAGGAGCATGAGGAGGCCGCCGTCGTGAACAATCCACCACACGTGTATGTCGCCGATCACCTTCTCGGTAGAGTCGGGGAAGAAGTTGATGCCTTTGGGAACGATGAGAGCCATTTTAGCGGCGGTGACGCTGCGCACCGTCTGGAGGAAGATGCGCCAGGAGCGGTCGCTCTCGGACTGGCGCCAGCTGTACGGCCAGCCCAGGATCACGCAGTTGGGCTTCATGCCACCCAAGCCGGTCATCTGAACGAGCGAGCTCAAACCGTCGATCACGCTACGGGCCACCAATACGTCTACGAAGCCTTTTACCTGTTACAGATTTTAATTGTTATTCTGTACAAAAACTATTTCATTCGTTTCACTATGGATGTTTTTAAGATAAGACAATTTGTGAAAAATATAACACAAGCACGCATAATAAAAATAGTTGCCTGCTGCCGAGATTCTAATTTAATTTAACTTAAACTTTAAAGGTCACATGAAGGTCAAAAACTGTTGATATTGTGGAGGCACAAAGAACATCTTGTCCCCAGAATCAGACCGGTGTATCTGATTGTTTTTGGAGTCGCTGAACACGAATCTTGTGTTAGAGATCCACAGATTTTACTTCAGGACCTAAACATCCCAAACGAAATTGCAGAAATAACAAATTTGACCTTGAAATAACCTGGGGTATAACGGACACCTGATTCGTGTTCAGTGATTCTAAAAACATAAAGGCATCACAGCGGAGTTTCAGCAATAGACAACATTTTTTATGTATGTCCTGCGTAATTTTTGTCTAAAATGATATATTGTCAAACATAATATTAAAATACATACCTTCTCTTCTTCCATAGTTCGTCTGAGTGCATTTTTAGCGATAAAAGCATCACCGTGTCGACGAGTGTAGTCACCAGGAATGCAGCTGACTGCGATGGTTAAACCCTTGCTGGCCTTGAGCTGACTGACGAAGGCAAAAAGTTTTCGGTACTTAGGTACGAAGTCGTCCGTTAACTTGGCAAGGATGAGGATCTGAGGACGCCAGTTCTTGGTATGGGGTGGAGTCTCTTCCAGCCTCAATAAGGAGTATCGCGCAGCAGAGAGTGCGAGACCGCGGATGCCATCACCCCACTCCTTTTCCGCGCCTCGATATTCAATATACTTGTAGATGAGACCCGCCATTCCCATAGCTACCAGCGCGTAGTACCAGCTCGTCATAAACATCACAGCAATGCACAAAGATAGTCCGAGGCACGAGAGGCTCCAGTGGTAGTACCTGTCATTTAAATATTTATATCTCTTGGTATTTTCTTTCAAGTAAATAACTTTTTTTCTAAAATAATTTATATTTTATATACAAATTTTGTTTTCGTACTTCCCCACAATTCACAATTACTTTATTTTGAAAATTGTTAATTATTGACCTCATTAACAATTTGCATCAGAAACATTCTATAACTTAAGTTTTATTTGTAAATAGTATCTTTAATCTAGCTGTGCAGTTAGAAATGTAGGATGAGTCAAAAGTACGGATACACCTAAGAATTTCTTCAGCAAAGCATTGTCAGAAATAATTTGCAAGCAAGCAAGAATTTCAGTAACAAAACCTTTACCTCCACATTGATGTTTAATTTCAAGGGCATTCGAAGTACAACTTTTTTCTAAATAGAATCCTCCAGGGATTTAAATTTATTTTTTTATTTTTTTCAGCTATTGTTGATTTCAGATACAGAAAGATCAGGAAATTCTACGTTCAGAAATGTATTCATCCATGTTAGGGGTCAAAGTAACTCATATGGTCCAAAAATTATTCTTGTATTCAGGGTGGAAAAGTTGTTTAAATTAAAAGTAGGGATCTATACTCATTTGATTCCATGTAAAGGTTACTTCGATGCCTAACGTAGATACATCCGAACGCAAAATTTCTTGCTCTTTCAGAATCTGAAATCAAATATAGAGGTTCCTATTTAAAAAAAAACTCAAGTTGACTTTCAAGTGTCCTTGAAATTTGACTTCGCAGTTAATTTCAAGGGGTTACTACTGAATTCCATGATTGAAGGCCTGAATCTGGTCTAAATCTTCTTTTCTGAAAATGATCTGATGAAAGAAAAAACATTTAGGTGTATCCATACTTTTGATTCACTTTGTATAATACACATGGGAAAGACTACGTAGGACAGCTTGTACATTCACTGTTGTAATGGTTAAATGGTAACTAGATATGTTTGGTGATTTGCAATCAATTATTACCAAAAATGTGTAAACAAAAACGGGCTCACAAGTCTGTGCTTGTATGAACCCAAAAGTACTTCTAACGCGCTTGTATCAAAAAGATGTTGGAGGAGATCTTACTTAAATCGAGGGCGCCAGTTCGGTGTACGCAGCAGGGTCTGGACGGCACAGGCGAGGTTGACGAAGCCGTAGCACATGAGGAAGAACATGGAGAGCAGCGGCGCGAGGTAGTCAACGTTGCCCAGCAGTATACCGCACTGGCAGATGAGCACCGTCAGGATGAGGGCGCGCGTGGGCTCGCCCCGGCTGGAGCTCTTGGCGAAGGGCGCGAGGAAAGGTATGATGCCGTCCTTGGCGATGGCCTGCAGCAACCTCGGGGCGCCGGTGAGAGATTGCAGTCCGGCGCCGAGGGTCGACAGGAACGAGCCCACCAGGATCACCCACTCGTTCGGCCAGGCGATGTTGGCCACGACCAAGCGACCTCCGATACTCTGACCGAATTTATCGCGAAGCAGAAGGTTGTCCACCGTACCGGCGAACAGCAACACGCAGGACAAGTACACCGTTGACGTTGTTAAAATTGCGCAAATAGTGCCGATGGGAATCGACTTTTGAGCGTCCGCCAAATCTCCTGATCTGTTCGAGCCAGCCATTATACCTGCGTTTCATATTTATTTATTTAATTTAATGTCTGTTTTATTAGGAGTGAGTAAACTAGTGGATTCTAACAAATACTGCAATTTAAAATGAAAATGTTATTATTAATCGACTTTCGAATTTTATGTGCGGGCACCGAATGTTATGTGCTAGCACCGAATGTTATGTGCGGCGACGCTAGCCGGGCTTTTGAGCCCTCCTGCCGGCGCAGGAGGTATATTTTAATATACTAGACTACTATTCTTAACTGTAGGAGCCTTTAAGACGAAATTTAATAATTTGTTGAAATTTTACTAAGAATTATATATAATGGTTAAGTTTTTGTTTACTTTGCTACTTCGGCTGTATTGGCTACTGGTAAGCTGTGTTCCTTGTGAAGTTACTGTTTTGTACTATATTTTGAATTATCTAACAGAGATACAATTCCGTTTACAAATAAATAAATACGATTAATTCAAAATAAATAAAAAAACATTAAAATTTACACAAAACTTAACCATTGGATCAAACATTGCCAGTCAGAATTTAAAAGAAGATTTCCAGTTCTTACCCGTTACTGACGGGAAGAAAATGCCAATGAGGATAGTGAAGGTCGTTGTCAAGTCAACTTGAATTTGATTGTATGGCTTGCCGCCCATAAAATCGACATCCTTAGGTTCATAACCGTCGGCGATGTATTGTCCGTCTTCTTGGAAGTGGCCCATAAGATTTTCTGAGAAACAAAAAGAAATAGCATTAAAAATAAAATTAATTTTTATCGAGATACTTGTAAAATTTATTATTCAACAGAATGTTACCTAAAAAGATGCCACTGGCCAGTCCGCGAATGCCGTCTCTTTTTGTGACGTTGTTCTGTAAGTAGTATGGATCACAACCATGCCCCTGAACGTCGGCGCAGAAGCTTGTGTTTAATTCCGGCGAGAATTTGTGACAGCTAGCATTTACGTCGATATCCTTCAGCAATCTCCTACCCAGGACGCATATTCTGCGAGAGGAATGATGTGTTAATAACGATTGTTAATAGTTTATTCAGGGTAGAAACTAATAGCATATAAAAGCTGTATATTTTTTATAAAAATATTAATATTTAGTTAATGGGAATAGTAATTTTATTTTAATAAAAATAGTAATATCGTTTAGTTAAAGTTATTGTTTTTAATATCACCTCATAGGTCTACGTATAGAATACAACTTGTATAACTATCTTTATTAAAAAATTACATTTTTGTAAAAAGTACATTTACAGCTCTATCATCATTCTATCTTTCTATCATTCTTACAATGAAATTTCACCAAAATCTACCTTTTTAAGCGATAAGAGTGTAAAGTGAATTACAGTCATTCTCGTGATAAGTGCGTAAATCGATTGCACTGCTCTCAAAGTCATCCTACTGCCTTGTCAAGTGATGTAAAATTAAAGAAGTATTATTGTAAAAAGCAGGTAACATTTAAGAATTTGGCCTTGAATGGATGTCTTAGAGAGGTGTACAGAATATATAGATTTGAGCAACACGCAGAAAAATGTTGCATTACAAATTACTGTAGTTTTTACAAAAACAACAATAAACTCGTCAAATTAACATAATTAGCATAATTACTAGCTAATTTTATTATAAATATAGTAAAATTTAATACATTTACTAGTTACTATAGTAATTCTTCTAGTTTTTACTCGCTATAGTAAAAATTATAGAATTTTTTAGTTTAACATTTTCTAAAATTTCTTTAAAGTGTTGCGCGTGATTTAGGCAAGTAAGCAGAGACTCGTGCTGAACAAGCCCCTCAGAGCAATAAAAGATGCGGAAATCGGGCTTCTGTGATAAAAATGATTTATGAGCTACCTATGCATGATATATTATAATACGCAATAAACACGTGAGTCTATAATTCGTCAGTAAGCGAAATAAGTTTTAAAATCACTTAAGTATTTACAAAAAAAATTAAACTTACTGTAACTTGTCGTTGCCGTTGATATTGACAAACAATCCGACGTATACGGCGATGATGGAGAAGATGACACAAGCCAATGCCACTGTGGCGAATTTGTTGACGAATTTCACGCCGACAAAGACTATCGTGCCCATCACTACCAGCAATCCTGTGCCGTACACGCGAAAATTATTGTACATTATACTCGCGTCTTTTGTGAAATCCCCAAATATACTTAGACTCGGTGCCATGTACGTCTGTAAATAGTAAGAATACAATTGTAAATTTATTTAATTCATTTTTACAATTTTACCCCTATGCAAACAGATGCAGATCACATCAAGTTTCAAAAATGGTACCGTATTGGTATTATTATACATAAAAACTAAAATCATTAAAAAGAATATCTACGGTAACCCTGTGATTTCTGATAATTTCGCGGCCCAAAAAATTATTATTGTAATTACATAAAAACTGAGAAATTACATTTTAATTTTTGCTGGGATCATTTACACTACAAGTATAATTTTTTTGGACAGATTTTCATTACACCTCCTACACAGTTACCACAGATACTTTATATGTAGATTTTAGTTTTTAGTCATCCATCCAAGTCATTTATTTTTTGTATTTAAACTATACTTCTTCATGATAATAAATAAGTTCATAATGAATTTCATGATTTCCATGATTAAGGGTAATGACATTATAAAATGATTTAATCATTCTAATACATACCAAGACAATTTCAACTGCACCAATGATGTACATGGCTGCGGCCAGTGTCGTCCCCGTATAAAAGAGCATCCCCACGGCGCCGCCAAACTCCGGTCCCAAGCTTCGGGAAATCATGAAGTAGGACCCGCCTGCTGGCACTACGCCGTTCGTTGCTATCGCGCTCATACTGATCGCCGTCAACATAGTCTACACACAAATCGATAAATTAATAACTCGACAAGCGAATTTAGTATATAATTTATTAATACAAAAACTGAATATGAATAAATGAAAATTATACCTATTCAATGATATAAATTGATCATTTATCGTGTAAGTGAATTAGTTACAACGTAGAATAAATGAATATTCACTTATTCTAACAGAAAACCTCTGATCGAATAGTTGCCTGCAATAGAATGCGATTGAACAAAACGTGGGGGATTTTTAAACGAGAAACTCTTTACGTGTACTTTGCATTACCATAATCATGCATTATTCAGCTTCCCTTAATATTATGACTATAAATTATCTTAGAAATTGTTTCGTAGTTTTATCGACAGTTAACACGAAAATCTTAAATAAATAAAATTTATTGTTTAAATAAAAAATATGTCACTCTACAAGCTCATTATAATCGTTACAATTGAACAATATATTAAATTTTAACAAACATGATATAAGATTATTCAAAATTTTAAAAAAGTTTTGAAATTTTCAACTCAATATACTTGAGAAATGGAAACTAAAAAAACATTCTTTTTTTCATTGTAAGCTATACACAGAAAAACTTTTTCGAGATAAAAAATACCTTCCACATAAATTGCAAGTGTTTCCTTTGCAAAGTAAAGCTGTCAGCCTAGTTTCGCTTTTCTTTTATTTTTTTAAAAGCGGCGGCAGGTACGCGAACATTTTTCACCTCTGTGTACAAAAAGTGAAAGAAAAAAACTTACGACGCAGCAGCAACAGAAGACTATGAGAAAGCCCTGGATGGCACCGGCGGTGCCGACGACCCATGTCAACCGGATGAAGAGAATGACACCGAAGATGTTCTGTATGCAAGGCAGGAAGACGCCGATGAGGGTACCCATGCGGGCACCCCCGGGCTTGCTCGCTGCCGTCGGCTTTGCATCTGGATCTGCCGGCGCTGGTATCGTGTTGCTGTAGTCCGACAGACTCGCGAGGAACGTCGTGACGCTCGGTCTGTTGTCGAACTCCTCCTGTAATTATAAAATGTGCACGCGAACATTAGAAATTATCTTGTCTTGATTTTATTTAAACTATTGTAATGATTGTA
>UXGC01002579.1:0-10948 GCA_900480045.1 Eurytoma adleriae
ATTGGCCATAAAGGCCCTTTTCAATAAACATAGAGTTCCCTTTTATATCCAGTGTTGTTTATTTTTTATACCGTCGGCCTGATCCCCAGCCGACGCGTTACATTGGCGCCCAACGTGGGGCCGACACAAAATAGACCGATTATTTTGTGTCAGTTCGGGATCAAATTTTCAGTGCGCGGGATTTCTGTGCTTCGAAAAAAAAATGGAATGTTACGCGGTAGTGTTGCGCGGATAAAAATAGTGGCCCAGTCGTGCGGGAGTAGGTAACAAGAATTATACGTAGCGAGCGGCCACGTGGCGGGCCGCCATTGTGCACCACTTCGCGCACACACGGGACGACGCCGCCGAGAAAACGCTTGAGCGGCGATCTTGCTCGCCTGATATACTGGCGACAGTTAAGGAAATTGTATTTGTTTTTTTTTTTTGTTATTTCGGTTCACGAGCACTATCGGCACAAATGAAGGAAAGAATAAATCAGTAATTTTTTGTAGTTTTTATAATTAATAAAAAGTATTTTTTTTTTTTTTTTGTTCTGCAATACAAATAGAAATTTCAAATATGGGCAGTTAGTAATTTAAAAGTTGTGTTTGTATGCTTAGTGGACAATATTTTGTTTGTTTTGATTGGGAACAAGTATAGAGTCATTTGTATGGTTTGTCAGTGCTTAACGAAATTATTCCTAGGTAGTTGGCATCTCGTCAGTTATTTTATTGATTTTAAGTTATCACATATGTTGTACAATTATTTTGCACATGTTTCCCTTATTCATTTTTCCTTTCCCTTATGTTTTGTAGACGCTAATTGCACTATTGAATGTCGAGTGCAATCAACTCTTAGATACAGTGATAAGCTGGTTGTCTGCTATTTATGCATAACGTTTGTTGTTCCCCGTAACTCATATAACTTTAGTGTGTCCCCGGTAATCATTTATTTTAAAGGCATACTGCACACATTTTCCCTCGCTCGTATAGCACACATTGTACGGAATCTTTTATTTTGGTTTGAGTTTATAGAACGTCTTGGAATAATTACGTCCCCTGTGTAAATTATTGGCCCCGTTTCGATTTTCGTTTTTTGTTAAAAGGTATAAGCTTTAGTTTGAAAGTGTAATCGGTCACGCTGCTTACCGCTTGCTTGTGCGTAATACTGTGTATAAAGCTTGAATTGAATAAGTTTTTTGTTGTTGTTTCTTATTATTAGCATTGTTTTTGAATGCTGAACTGAATACTTCGTAATAGATATTTCGTAATAGTCTGCGGGTGACTGAGATACGGGAAGCCCTGAGACTAGTTCAGTTACATTTAGTTTTCTTTTATTAATTCGTATTAGTTTTTTTTGTTTTTATTTATTTGTCGGCAATTTGGTATTTCAATTTTAATGAAAGTGTGTCGGCGGTTAAAAATTTTATATTCGGTTTGCCTTCAGTATTTTGCCCTTGCGTCTTTGTCCCCCCACAGTAATTAAATATTGGCTTGATAAAAAAAATGGAGGACTTAGAGTTCAGCATTGTGGCAGAACTAAATGCCTCGGACGACTTGATGTCAGTCGATCCGGACGAAGGAGCGCGGATGATTCGCCCCATATTGACTTGTTTTTCGGACGGTAGAATTTTCGAGTATTCTTTTCATTTGGGATTAAACGTGGATTGCGATGTCGCGATGCTACGTGACCGGCTAGAGCGCTGTGAGCGCAGACAGTATTATGGCCCGCAGGCCGCTCCGTAGACGCCACAAAATGACGAACAACAACCCATAAACGTTACGAATTCCACTGGGATTGAAAAAGTTAACGGCTCTTCGCAAAATCTATCGGCTCGTGACGAACGGATACCCCAAGACAGAGTAGCTTCCCCCACTGGCGACAGGGCAGACCTTCGGCCCATTTCAGGACCCGATTTCCTTGCAAGTGCCTTCGCAACAGAACATCAGCTGTCCAACACACACCGAAAGAGGACAAACGAGAGGTTTGGAGCCGAATTTACCAGGACTTATAGATAATATTGGCCCGATTCCACCTCAGAGAGGCGGGAAAGTAGCATACCTCCATTAAGACCAGGGATGGTGAACCCTAGGGCTCAATCTACCCGTTACCCAACATCGCAGGGAAGTGCAGGGAACCAGTCAGGAGGGAGCAGCCTGGATTATACGGCCCCTGCGGACACAAATCCGATATAGACGCGACCAGGTCAAACACAATCAGCTTTCTTCTCGATACCTGAAGAACGGTTCAGTGGCAACGAAACATCTATACCGCCACGCCCAGTAGTTCACGCAGAGAATATTCCACCCCAGTCGAACCAAAGAATTCCCATTTTTATTAGCAGTAATACCGGCATGGATGCAGCGGCGAATGGAATCGCGCAACAAGGATCTGGCTATGCTCCACAATTACGGCAGCCCGCGCAGTCGAACACCACACCCGTTACACTACCATCTAGCTAGCCGAGCAATATGAATGCACCGTCAGGACATCCCCCGACAATGAGACACGTAACGATGGCACGTAACAATGTAGTAATAGCGATCATAGGGCAGCGCACTCGCCCATGCAGACCGGTATTCGTCCCCAGGAAAATCCCCCTTATTCTTCTACAGGCATTACAGGTTCGTGTGACGGTAGGGATAATCGATATAGGCAGGCCCCGCGCAACACCACTGAGCATCCCAGTTGGTCACAAACTGAACCTAATATACCTCCAGACAACGCGAATCATTTTTATCAACAACAGTTCCAACAACCCTCTTACTCCCCCTTTGTCCCGAATATTGGCAATCTGGGATATTCAGGAAACACATCTTGGAATTTGGATAGCTCGCTTCATGCCTGAGAAAAGAGAGTCCATGAAATTTTTCGAAATTGGCACGTTGACTTCCGAGGTGAGAGGAAAGTGGAACCCGAGATATTTTTACAAAACCTCCGAGAATGTATGGTGTCCAACCAATTGACTATAGAAGATGTTAAAAAGGCCTTGCCGCCCGTATTGGATAATCATGGAATTGGTTCCGTAGGGAACATAAAAATTGGATGGACTTCGTAGATTTAGAGGCAGCCTTCAGGTTGCAATTCGGAGTGAGCAACGTAAAGGAAAGTCTTAATCAGGCAATAGAGGCACGGACTCAAGGACCGTTAGAAGACATCTCAACATTTTTGTCAAAGTTCAGGACTTTTCTAGACCAAAGGAAACCTCCTGTTTCTTTACAGGAGCAATTAGATAAAGCGTATCAAAACTTACACCCGAGTTATTCCGAGTGGTTTTACAGAGAACAGTTTACCAGTTTTGTCGAATTGCAATGTTTAGGAAAGAAGGAGGAAGCCAGACGAATACGGGCGAAGTCGTACCGGCCCCCACCAAATCCCGATAAATTTCCCTTTCCCGAGACAGCTTACACCCCACCAAAAACCCGTAAAAGCCCTAAAGTTGCAGCGTTAAACGGAGATTCATTGTCGGACGTTGAAGTAGGTCTACCAGACAGCATTCCAGTTGCGGCGGCTTCACAGCAGAAGAAAATAGCTTCAGCGGGTGAACAGCAGAAGTCCAAAGGGGGACCCAAAAAGGCTACTAATAACCCTAATGGCCAACGCAACCAGGAAGTGACGGTGAAATCAGAGCGTCCAGTTCCCTCCACGACGGGCGGAACTCCCCCAATGGAACACAATTGGATAAATTGGCACGTCGCAAGATGTACCAACCGTGTTTTCGTTGTGGTTTAACGGGACATTGGAAAAGTGAATGTGCAAAACCCATAAAATGCTGGAATTGTCATACACCTGGCGTCACCATCAGCCAATGTCAACCGTGTATGGCTAAATTACGGGGAAACGCCTCGTCGTCGGAGTAACGGGCCATCTCTCCGACGAAACCACGCGTCTTGGCTCCGGAGAGTGCAGTGAAGATTGTTATCCTACCTCCAGATGGGTCGAGCTCTGTAGACGTGGCGACACTCGTAGAGAAGGCTCCGTGCCCTATAGTCCCCATAGAGACTACGAATGTACTGAATCGACGAAACCGGTCTATTAGTGGACGATCCAGCGACCGCTGCCCCCTTATTGGCTTTCCTAACAATTTAAATAACGGCTGTACGGACGCAGAAAGACCAGTTGTATCTCCAGAATCTGAATTTACCTCCCCAGCAGAACCTCAGACTACTGTATTAGGCGACAGGCCCTCTTCTGCGAATTCGAGTCAAATCCCCAGTGTAAATAGTAATAACCCCAGAAACATTAGCGAAAACGAAGAAATAAAGACAAGTAATGTAGCAACAAATACAGAAGATTCCCCAAGTACTGGATCGGCTGCAAGTCACAGCGAAGAGCAAGGTGACGTTCTAGCGCTGGAACATGCACAGGCTCAAACCCTGTTAATACCTGAATCCCTAGTGCAACGAGTAGGTTTTGGCAACGAACCACGATATTTCCTCACCCTGGATTTTAACGGTCAAAAAATTATTGGCCTAGTGGATACCGGAGCAGTTCACTCGTTTCTCGGAAATGGGATGGGACAGATGTTCAAGTCAAAGCTGACGTCACGCAACACATATGTGCAAGTAGCGGACGGAACAGATGTCGATGTCCAGGGAGTACTGAAGGTGACCGTGAATATTGATGATACGGAGAAAACAGTACCGTTTAGGGTAGCTGATGGACTGCAGTATGATTGTATTTTGGGGATAGATTTTATTAGAACATTTAAACTTCGAATTAATGCAGAAGATGATAAGTGGTGGACGGATAAAGGCATCATACACCAATTTTTTCCTTATGGGCACGACCCGCATTACTACCCCGCAGTTGCTAGTATGGGTGGCTTATCTAGGGCAACTGCCGAACAAAAGCAGCTAGTCGATAAGTTGTTGGACGAATTAATTCCGCCAATACCCGAGAAGCTGGGCGTGACCAATCTCATTGAGCACTCAATCGATGTGCAAGGCCACGAACCGATTCGTCAAAGACCCAGACGATTTGCCCCCAAGATACTAAACATTGCAAATAAAGAGGTGGATCGAATGCTAGCTGAAGGTATTATAGAACCGTCCGACAGTCCTTGGTGCAGTAATCCCGTGATTGTACCAAAGCAAAATTCGGATAAATACCGATTTTGTATTGATTTTAGAGATATTAATAAGCCAACTCATCATGTTGCTTACCCGATGCGCGATGTGGATGATATTCTGGATAACGTGCGTTTCGCCAGATATATGATGTAAATTAGATTTAAGTTCAGCATATAATCAGATTTTGCTAGATTTAGCTAGCAGAGAAATAACGGCATTTTGGGTCCCAGGACGTGGACTATTTCAGTTCGTCTGCATGCCCTTCGGATTAGTCAATGCTCCGACAACTTTTCAAAAATTGATGGACCGGATAATTCGACTAGAGTGGGCCCCCCATGTATTTTCCTACCTTGATGATATTATCATAGTGGCTGCCACCTTTGAAGAACATATGTATTGGCCCCGTAAAGTACTAAAGGCACTCAAAGACGCAAATTTACAGATTAATCGGGAAAAATCGGAGATTTGCTGTGCAGAGGTAAAATATTTAGGTTACATCATCAACGAAGAAGGGTAGAAAACAGATGAAGATAAGATCAAGCCAATCTTGGAATATCCTCCCCCGAAAAACTTGAAGCAGCTTCGTCGTTTTTTGGGTATGATGGGATGGTACTCCCGGTTTATTCCGAAGCTAGCAGAATACAAAGTACCATTAACCAAGTTGATGAGGAAAGATGTTCGTTGGTATTGGCATACCGAACAACAAAAAGCGTTCGAGAAACTGAAATCAGCCCTCACGCAAGCTCCCATATTGGCCCGCCCAGACATGTCTTTACCATTTTCGCTACAAACTGATGCAAGCGATTACGCAATTGCAGGAGTGTTAACTCAAGAAATTAGGCGAAGAACATCCTATTTATTACATAAGTCGAACATTGAATAAAGCAGAAAGGAATTAAACGAGTACGGAAAAAGAATGTCTGGCGGTTTTATGGTCAGTAGAACGTCTGAAGTGCTACTTCCAAGGTAGTCAAGTGACAGTTATAACTGATCATCATAGTCTTTTGTGGCTTAATAACCTAAAAGATACGACCGGCCGACTTGCTAGATGGAACACTAAGCTGCAGATGTATGATATAAAATTTGTTCATCGGAGAGGTGCATTGCACAAGGTCCCGGATGCACTTTCTCGCGCTTGGGAAGGATTACCGGAAATATCTGCTTTGAGTTCTGCTGAGGTGAATGATCCGTGGTATGAAAGAAAGCTT
The DNA here is from genome assembly GCA_900480045.1 of Eurytoma adleriae. Lineage (NCBI taxonomy): Eukaryota > Metazoa > Arthropoda > Insecta > Hymenoptera > Eurytomidae > Eurytoma > Eurytoma adleriae. Next base: position 6,260 of record UXGC01002579.1, read on the forward strand.
ACAGCAGTGCGTAAATTTCCACACAAATACCCGTACTTAAACGCACATAAATCCATCAAACTCTTGGACCAGTTGTTGCCAGATTTAGATGCGTGGAAATTGGTTCTACCTTGCAACAAACGTGAGCAAGCACTATTCGAGGCCCATAATACTCCTCAAGTGGGACATCAAGGAGTTGAGAAAACTTTTGCCCGTCTAGCAACGTATTACTATTGGCCTGGTTATTATTATGACACAAAATGCTATGTTAGAGCATGTCAAGAATGCCAAGCACATAAAGGCTCCCAATTTCCCCCAGCAGGTCTAATGGAAGAGCGCAATATCGACGGCCCTTGGGTTATCGTAGGAGCAGACTTATGGGCCCCAAAACCCCTATAAAAAGCGGATACAAATATTTAATTGTGTTCGAAGATTTGTTTCCCGTTATGTAGAGATGAAACCCCTAAAGAAGGCTAATGCTAAGACAGTATTAGAGGCATTTGAAGAGCTGATAGTGAATCGCTGGGGATGTCCAAAGATATTCTGGACAGATAACGGCACCGAGTTTTCTAACAAATTGGTGACTGAGAGGCTGCAAGAGTACGGAATTAAACAAATCACAACGGCCCCATACTTCCCTCAAGGAAATCCTGCAGAAAGGGTGAACAGGAACCTAAGGCCGATGATAAATAGCTTTTTAGCGGAAGATCATCGGGAATGGGATCGACATTTGGCTGAATTCCGTTTCGCTCTGAATAATGTAGTTCATTCCTCCACGAAAGTGGAGGAATGAACTACATTATTTATGAAGCATTATGAACTTCTGACCCCAATGTGTGGATAAATAGGCTGACGCGATTAATTAATCTGAAGCATTTATGAACTTCTGACCCCAATGTGTGGATAAATAGGCTGACGCGATTACCGGCGCTTTATGACTTGGTGAAGAGACATATAGATGATGCTTCGGCAAGACAAGCCAAATATTATAATAAAAATAGGAGGAACGTCTTGTTTCAAGTGGGCGATCTCGTGAGCAGACGGAACCACGCGCTCTCGTCAGCAGAGAAGAAGTTTGCTGCCAAGCAAGCCGCGAAGTTTATAGGCCCCTGTCGAATCACCAATGTCATATCACCCAGTATATATATGCTGAAGGACGAAGATGGCAAAAAGCAGGTTAAAGTCTTCGTAAATGACCTTAAAAGATATATACCTCCACGTAATGGCACTTCACCGGTTCTTCCCCCTACATATGTGGAGAGAAGGGATGTCGCGGAGGACCCGGTGGTTCAGGCCCCCCCCCCATCCGGCGGAGGTCCCCATGGGAGAGTTCCCATGGGAACAACAACCGGGGACTTGGGTGCTGCAGTCCCGACAGCTACGACAGGAGGAGGAATGGTGTTGGAAACAAACGCCTCCAACACCGGCGACACCTCCCTCATCCCCAAGCCTGCCGGACCATCAGCCTCCCGTGGACGGGGAAGACGAGTACGACCACCTGAGAGGAGCGGGTGCCAACCCCCTCCGGGCACTATCCGAGGAGGAGCCAACGGCCAGCGTCGCGGCAGAGGTCGCCCTCGGAAAACCCCCTAAGCGGGAGACATCACCGAAGCCCCTGGCCGAGGCGGCGATGACTATCGGCCCACCAATCTCTGGCCTTCCGCGAGCTCCCCGTCCCCTATCGGCCGTCGGAGCGAATGCTTCTTCCCCCGCAAAACCGGTGCCACTGATGGCGCTGCAGGTGGTATTGCCGCCGGAGTTGGTTCCCCCATCGAAAGGTGAGGACCAACCGAAAAGGGAGAGCGACGTCCGGGGTGCTGGAATTGCGGCGGGGAGGGGCACAGCTGGACCAAGTGTCCCAAGAAGGCTCGTCGGTTTTGCCGCGGCTGCGGTGAAGCCGATAAGACAGAGGCCACGTGTCCCAACTGTGCGGAACGATGGGAACAAGGGAGAGAAGAGCGAAGAAAAAGGAGAGCAGTTGAGTAACCCGTTTTCTCTCTAGATAATTTATCCCGTAAAGGCAACCCCAATAGTTTACAACATTAATATTTTGTTTTCCTTAAAGCTATCCAGTACCCCAGATATTAGTAGCGGCCTCTATGAAGAGTTCGTGGAATTGGAAAATAGAATGTAAAAAAAACTAAATTAGGAAATATGGAAATATTGGCAAAACAACTTTTTTTTTGTTTTTTTTCTTCTATTACCCCATAAGGTACCATAATTAACCCTTTTCATATAATTGATTGTTCTGTATTTCGTGTTGCACTCATGTTAGTTAAATTCTTTTTTTTTTGTTCTCTTCTCGCGTACTTAACATTTTCACGATTTTCTTTTTAGGTTTTCCCCATTTGATGGGAGAAAATATGTGCAAAATATTTAATAGCGTGATGTTTGTGTAATGGATAGTACATAGCAAATGGTCTATAAGAAAAGAAAAAGAGGATAAAAGTTATGTTTTATTTTATTAATCTTGGTATTGGTCATACGAATTACTTTGTCTATTTAATACATCCTGGTTTGTTTGTTTAGTACTGACAAAGAAATCACAATTCAAGAAATGAATTGGATTTTTTGGTGTCTATCAAAGAAATTCTAATTCGAACGATGAGTTGAATTTTCACGTCAGTTAAGGAAATTCTAATTCAAGAGATGAATTGAAGTTCATTACTGACCAACGGGAAAATTCTAATTCAAGTGATGAATTGAATTTTCAAAGCTGACCAAAAGATCCAGATTCTAACAAGTAAAAGTTTTCGATTCTGTTTAGTAAGACAGGAAAAGAGATTAAAAGAATGGAAAAGTAGTTAAGTAAAGAAAAATACTATAAAAGAAAGAAAAGACTGATTTTTTTTTATTTTTATATATATGAATTAAGTTTGTAAATTAAAATAATTTAATTTTGATAAAGAAAATAAAGGCCATAAGCAATTGGCTAGAAAACCAAAAAGTAGGATGGCCGTTCAACAAGTGGAAAAAGGGAGGTAAAGGAACCTACCCAGCATGAGTGTGTTTAAAAATATTGGCTATTGTATTTTAGTGTGAATGTCTGATAAAACCTATATATTCGTTGTGTAAATATCTCATTGTATAAAGATTAATTTAAGGGCGACCAGCACGCATATAAAAGTTAGTCTAAAAAAAAAAAAAATAAATAAATAAATAAATAAATAAAGAAATTTGGTGCTAAGGATTAGGACTACACACTACACCGCGAACACTTCACACAGATTTACACAGTCCGCAAAGAAGGAAGGATGACCACCAATAAGAAAATAGCGGCAAATACACGTTCCAAGCAAGACACACACAACACAAACAATTACACTAACACCGACAAGACAACACCGGTTGTCCTAGTTTTAAGATAGGGCAATGAATAGGAATGTGTGACATTAGGAGGATGGCTTAAAGCAGTGCGTCGAGCTTTAGTTTGTTAAACGAAGTTAAGTTAAAACTGTAACTTCGGTTTGGCGGAGGCACTGCATGTTATACCCTTATATTTATTTCCCCTAAAAGCTAATATCCTAAGATCACACATAAATACTAAGCCCCCGCGCGGGGTCTAGGCTAGAGTAAGCACCGCGGAGAGCAAAGTCACTACCTAAACTAGCACTGGTAATACACGCACACACACTCCCTTATCACTGAATAATGGCCCTACTCCCTCACATGCTCCCACCCGTATTTAAACCGTATTCGCCCATACTGGAAGCGGCAACGATTTGGACCACAGCGAGTTGAAGACCATCGTGCACATGCTGTAGACCACTGGATGGCAGCTTGTAGGGACGGAGAGAAAACCACGAGAGGCTTAACATCACCAGTGACCTGCAAAGGGAAGAATCGCAATGAGCCAAGAGGATCTAAGTGACCAGAGGGAGCATCACCAAGGAGTACTGAGGCTGGGAGGCAGGCTATGAGGTTAGGTTGCCACTATTTTACTACTCAAGGCAAACACTCACCCCACTATTTTTGACGTCATGGGAGGAGCCCATAGCCATGGGGATGTCCTCCAGCTTCCTCAGTAACACAGCTACTCTCCTGTCAATCACCTAAAACAAATATATGGTCCAAAATCAGCCGACGGCTTCAGCGATCAGGAACGACTATTAATCTTACCTCATAAAGTTCCCGGTGGCTCCTGGAGTAGATATCGGCCAGTGGACGTTCGCTGCTCACCCATAGATCGAGGAGAACACCTAGACAACAACCTGGAGCACTTCTCCAACGGCACCACAACACACCTGTATCGGCCGGAGCAGAAAACACTGCTGGCCTGTCAACGGCCTGGAGGAACTCGCGCGCCACTATGAGATCGCGGCCGCGCGGAGAATTGCCAGCAGGCATCGGGCTCGCGCGCACGCTGAGTGGGCACACTCGCCATTCCGTGCGAGGCCCTCGGTGCGAAAAGGCGAAGGGAGCGGACGATCGTCTACCGGCCCTTTTTATCCCGTCCTTCTGCGAGTGTGTGCAGCGCCCATCTACGTAGGGTGAGTCCCTTTAAATCCCTTTTGCCTTTCCCTTCCCCGCGACGCCGTCCTAAGTGTGTGTGCGGCGAAAAGAGAACGTATCGGCTCGGAGTGTCGCGACTCCGATAAGTTCGCGGCTGGCGTCCCTTATTGTCTTTTAACAGATTGGCCATAAAGGCCCTTTTCAATAAACATAGAGTTCCCTTTTATATCCAGTGTTGTTTATTTTTTATACCGTCGG
>UXGC01002580.1:0-10937 GCA_900480045.1 Eurytoma adleriae
AGGGGTTCCCATTTAGAAAAATAAAATTGACCTTCAAATAACCTTGAAGGTCATCGATACGGTTAAAACCAAAGTCAGTATTAGATCCAGCGCCAAAAGTTACTACGGAAATGACTTTAACCTGGGTAAAAAATATTTTATTTATAAACTTATGCACGTGTTCCGGTACTTTTTGGACACCATGTATATTTTCGAGTGGAAAATACTACGATGATCTTGGATTTTATCTCAACGTCCTTTTTCAAGGTTATTTGAAGGTCAAATTTTTTTTAAAGAAACCTACTTTTCGTTCGAGTCTCTGAAAGAGCTGAAAATTTTACATTCAGAAGTGTTGTTGAGTTTGGGACACAATTTTCACCTGAAGGTCGCAGGAAGATCAAGTAACATAAATTCGACAAAATTTGTTTTTTTATACAAAGTATTGAATTGATCCTCTTCGTTAGTCGGTGGGGCCGCTAAATGAAAACTTCGAATTTGTCACTTATTAAGTTGACAAATACAGCTGCCTTTAGTTGGCTAGGTCATCCTGCGCATAAAAAACTTAAACAGCAGAGTACATTCTACATGTCATTGATGGAAGGCCTTTCTTATTAATCGTCTTTGGGTATTCAAGTAACTATGAAGGCCGTAAAGAATTAAAAAGACAGAAGCCAAAGACTCAAATCAAGGAAGGAAGAAAGGAAGGAAGGAATAACAATTTATAAACCTAAAGTTAACAATAGGAACTAATAATTTGTAGTGCATTCCCAAGTTACTTGAAAGCATTACATTGCAATTATCAAACGTAAAGTCACTTATTAGTTTATTTACTGTTCCTCGAGCAAGTTCTCACAAGCAGCATTATATATGAACTGCGTTCTTGGAAGTTAGAACGCAGCTAATCCCACAAAGTTCAAATTTAACACTTTTGCACCATAGTTACGAATGTCTGCGTGATTCGAATTCTCTCTCGAGTTTTGAGAAAAACCAGTGCCCTTGGTTGGAAAACAATTCATTTTTAAAAAAATATATATTTTTTAACCGCATTTTCTTTGTGCTTAAACTAAATTGCACCGTAAAATTGGCAATTTAAAACTTGCCGAAATAAATTCTCGCCTTTACATCGCTGCGCGCGAACTTTTTCCAATATCGTCGAAGAAGCGCAAACTTCCGAATTCTCTTAATTTTCATTCCGCTCAAGCACGCGACTTTAACTCCGCAACTCGGCCTTTCGAACGGCGACTGCGTCCCTTTGTCGCGGCGCTTTTCATCGACACGCTGCTTCCCTTCGGTCTCCTCTCTTTTTATCTCTCTATCTCGGTCTCCATCTCTCTCATTCCATTCACTCTATCTCTCTCTGTCTCTCTCCCTCCATTTTTACAGACTCGCCTTCGGGAGGTACAAACGCGACGCTGTCGTGAATTCGAGAGCAATCGAACAAGCGATTCGAACTGTTTGACCTCGCGTTGGAATGGTCATCGTCGCTACCCATTTGGATTTTCGAAGCGAGAGCGTCCGCCCTCGCATGCCCGTACAGTGGTGTTGCTCTTTTTTTTCGGGAATGGTTGTTTGCTCCCTTCGTCGTCATCGGTCGCGTGAGAAACGGAGTGGGGGCATTTTACGCGAATATATTGCAATGTTTTGCCGCTCTTCTCCCTTTCTCTATTATTCATAGAGAATATTATCGATTTGTCCAAACAACGAATTCGCTTATCCATATTTGTCGTTTCGATAGTTTAACGCCTGATTGATGTGCAACGATTATCTATAGAGTACGTATAGGTACGAAAGAACTGTAAAATGGTTGAATATCGATGACCGGAAAAAATGAAATATTAAATTTTTTATCAAACCATATTTTTTTTTAAATGTAAGCATTGGTTATACTGTTTACAGAAAGTGATACGGTTACACAAATAATATCCAGAAAAACTATAAATGAAATTCATAATGACCTCAAAATGACCTTCAAAATAAGTTGTCTTACGATCACCCTTCAACTCAAAAACAGAAATTATTTAACTAGATTATATAGTCAGCATTATTGCTAATGTGCAAATGCATGAACTTTTTGTTAGACTCCATTGTAGAAAACCCTGTATAAATTGCCAAATATCATACAGCATTTCTAACTTGATTATCATTTCTGATTGATTTAACACTTAGGTAACGCTAATCTGACAATGTAGGTCTAAACTGTCGACAAACACTAAAGATCGGTTTCTTTTTGTTGCAGGCCAAATCGACTTATGGACGCAGAAGAGCACAGGCTGTCCGTGCAGCTTCAACTCGTCGAGCACGTCGTGCGCCTGCTGCGTACCGTCGGGCGGCTGCAGCTGCGGCGTCGCCGTGCCGAATAGGTGCACCCAGTGCGGCCTCGAGGCTTACTGCTCGAACAGTGAGTACACACAACTTCCCCGACAGGACAAATAGAGGCCGGCGTCTCCGCCGAAGGCGGCCGTCGCCCCGTCTCTCGCTTTCGACCATTGAAACCACCTTCGTCTGCGTGCACAAAGCTGGGCGCACTCGCGCGAACCAGCCTCAGCTTTCGCCGATCCACGACTACCTTTTCAAATATTCAATGTGATTCGCTCTGCTAGTTAAAGCGCGAAATCCTTGGGGACGGGTCGCCTTATTGTTTCTGCCCTGAGCCTAATTAGATTATTCATTTTTGGGAAAGCAATGCGGTAACGAATAGAATGAACCAAAATATATCGATATTAGAAGTAATTTAGGAAAAAGTTGAATCTCTTAGATTAAGATCCAGTACCATGGTTCGAACTGAATGTAGGTGGAATCAAAAATTGATACAAATTTTTTTAGAAATATGAGGGCACAGCGAGGGAATATGTTATTTCGTGCCTTCCTCCTATGGCTAATCTTTCTTCTGTAGAAAATTAATATCTGGAATGGATGTCTCAGTTTTTTTAAATCGAGGACTTTTTGCAATTAGCACTATAAGATAAATACAAGGTGTTCGAAATGTTCCGGACCCCCCCCCCCTTACCATAAAAATTAAGCACTTGATGTTCAATCTTTTCAGAAGTCATCCTCAATTACCAAACTGCTTCCTTGATTCTAAAAACTGAAGATGGCCTTCAAATGACCTTGAAAATGATAATCAATGACAAGTCCAAGGTCACCATTGAGTTCAACCTTCAAAACCGAACAACTTTTGTATTTAACACTTGTTTCCAAAGTGCTTAAATTTATGGTAAGGGGAAGGGGGTCCAGAATATTTGGAATACTCTGTATAATCATAGTGGTAATTTATTATGCATATATCGTTAAACGTATGAGCAAAGTTAATCCGTAAGCCATTTCTTATAGTTATATAAATAAATAAATGTAAACTTCTCCCTGTGTAGGCTTTTGAAATACGTCGGCCTTTCATCCTCCGCACGTAATCTCGCCTCTAATGCACCAGGCACATTAATTTTGTCCGTTGCATTTCGTCTTCGAACAAATTAAAACTCTCACGTGCGGTAAATTCGCGCACACTCGCGACGTTTATTACTCGCTGCATCACGCACGTGGGTGGCACGTGTGAATGCTCGCGCTATCCCGAAGTTCTTTTGAGCCAGCAAACAGTATTTCAGTCATTAGCAATGGTTGCTCAATCAGTTTAAGAGGCCTCGTCCTCTCGCCGTTTGCTTTGAGTACATCTCCACCAACGCGATCAGGTTTATGAAGGATGAAGCGTTTACATTTTTTGTTAATTACTTTTGCCATTGATTATTATCGTTTACTCAGTTTTCGCTGCTTAAAATTTGTTTCTAATCAATAATTGGTTATAGTGATGACGTTAGCTGCTTAATAAGTAAATGAATGTAAATGCGAAAAACTTGAAACGCTAAAATTGATAAAATAACTTTACAAATGATGGAAAGCGGGAAAAGTAGTGTACAAGGCTGTAATTGCAAACAGCTAATGGTAAAAGCTCACGCTTTGCTCGAATCACAACATTTTTTCCGAGTGCTTTTAAATTAGGAGCAAACCTCTATGTTCGTTCAAGCGTCATAGTAATTAATTTTTTACTAAAGCGTGATGCCCTGGAGTAAAAGTAACTGCAAAATACATATTGTGCTTCGGGAATTATGAAAATCTAATTTTACATACTTTAAACTTTTTTACGCAAATAAATGTTCATTGTTCTTTCAATGTGGCATTTATCTTTATAAATTCAAAGGACTTTTAAATGCGAAATTGTAATTAGTTTATAACATTGCATTAATAATGGAGTAAATATAAAAATATAAAAATATTTTAACGTTTCACTAAATCATTTAAAACTTAATTATGCATTCACAATTCTTCTGGCTCACTGATTTCTGCTAAATTAATCTCGCTTTATACATTTATTCAGTTGTAATCAACGATTTAAAGATTCGCAAGATATATCAATACACTTCGGAGGTCGTTAATAAAACTTGGCTGCTCCGGAGTAGTTGCGATTGAATTTTCATTTTTACAAGCTCCGATCCGTATCGCAAAAAGATCGATAAATTATTTCTGCAGTTTAAAGTACAGCGGAGCGACGCATTTGAAGTGTCCATTAACGAGACATTAAAACATTCCTCGTTGATCTTTCCGCGGGAGCCCCTCGCGCCTCGCTGGGCAGCATCATTAAACCCTCCCCCCGACGCTCACCTGTTAAAAAGCTCGTCGCTTGCGCAACGGCGCCGACGGAGATATATATTTATTACAATAAGGCTAGGATCGAGTTGAATAACGAGGCAATCGACGAACGGCTCGCTCAACAATTATTCAGTCAATTTAGCCCGTTTAATTGGAATTAACGGATCGAAGCGCGATTCTTCCTCTTTTTTTTCGCCGTCTCCTTTGGCGGGGTCCACTTTCGGAGTGTCTCGTTATAAACTCGTCGGATTAAAAATCGAGACCGAGCGAGTAATCGGCGCTTTGATTACACCATTCGTGCGTATCTCGTTCGCCTTTTTCTTTGCGATTGGATTTTACTAGTTCTGCCGGGGACGCGGTTAAACGCACGCGAATTTTTGCTCGCGAGCGAGCCGCTCGATTAATCCACTTAGCCTCCGCTCGTGTGGCTCCCGGCGCACTTTGAACTCCGACGTTCCTTTAATCTTGTCTTTTTTCGACTGGCCATTAGCAGCACTTAATCCTCGCTGCTCGGTTTATAGACGACGAAACTTTGGAACGCGAGTAATCGCCGGGAAATATCCACTGGCGAGCGAAAATGTATCAGAGTGATTGATGCAGAATTATTTATTGGTATCTCTCGGTGAGAAACATTTTTCTCTGTAGGATTTTGTAAAAACAGAGAACCGGACACGCGATATTCGCATCTTTTCGTCCCTAGGCACGGTCACGTTGCATCGCCTTTATTTTCTCCATTTCATACCTTTTTACTGCCATAAGTTTTTGACTTCAATGCTGTACTGCACGTGATAGTGCTCTCCCGCTGATTGCCAGGCTATTATGCGTGAAAGTTTTATTTCTTCCACTCGGGGAGACGAGAAAAAGGAATTTCAGTGGAAAATCCAGTAACTTTTATACAATCTCGTGAAATATTAAATCTGAAAAGTCGATAAAAAAAACAGTTAAGAAGGACAGCTTTCTTAGATACAAGAATTTGTCGAATTTTTTTAAAAGTAGCCAGTGCAGAATGTCGGAATCGTTGAAGCGCTTCGTGAATAACAAACGCCGAGAGCTGATTAATAAAAAATTCAAAGAAGCAGTAGCGGATACTGCCCGTCCCAGTAGTCAAGCCTTCGCGACTTATGAAGCGCGTTCCGCACGCAATATTCCCGCGCAGGCTGGCGCTAGACGACCCCCCGAAGTGTTTTACGTCGCAGCACCGTCGCGGGAATAGCGAAAGAGACAGCGACGGTCTGTTTATCTGCTTTTGTCTTTTTTGCCCGTCCTCCTCCGCTAACGGCCATCTCCCTCTTTTGCAGTGTGTAACGTGACGCTGGACAGCCGGGAGTTGTTCAGCAAATCCGATCGGGGCTTCGGACAAATAAAATCACCGCAACTCGAGGGCCCCTCGGTCTGCAGCTACCGATTTGTGCCGGACACCGGGCAGCGGGTCGAGCTACAGGTCTGGCGGATGATATCCATCGGACGATACAACGGCACAGCGTGAGTATACTCTTGGCTTTTGTGCGCAGGTGTTTGAGGCTTCGTCTGTGTACGTGTATGTGTGTGCTCTTCTCCTTTATATACCTGTCGAGCAAGAAGAGTCTGAGAATGCCTTTTGCGGGAAAAGCGAAGCTTTTTTCGAGTGTCACTAGCACGCAACACTCGAGCGGTATTTTCTCACACTGTTTCGTACTTTCCTTTTACCTGAAAAATTAAGAGTTGCTTAATAATCTAACTATTAAAATATTAAATCTTTTCAATTCATCAGTGGAATTTTATTGCCTTCAATCGTTAAAAGTAAATGGATAGATTGATGGGGAGGCATTTTATAAACTAAGTATTACTTATTTGATCGATTGTATGTGGGTGGTAGAAAAGCTTAAGTTTAATAAAACATCGATCACTTTCTGTCCGTCATATCACACTGAACTTTATAATGTAATGTAAAATATATGAAAATATTTAGAATGTATTTAAGGAATAAATTATAAAGAAAAACAATGTTCCTTTAAAAATTTATAATGTATGTTATGCAGCTTATCTCTGTATCTGCAAAATACATGAAAGTATCCGACTTTTGTCAATTTACATGGAAAGTACGTCTATGAATTTTGAAGTAGTGAGAGTCCAGATATGGTCAGCCGACCTTATAATACACTCAGTTCTGCCGTTTGAAAGTTTTTGAACAGCAGCTCGTATAACAAAATATTATAAAAAAAATCCACCTTTTCTATAAAATTATTCCTTTTTTTTTAAGCATCAAGAATTAGAAAGGTTCTTATAAAACTTCCTATAATAGTTTCTGTAATTAAAATTGCAAAAAAGACTATTTTAACTAGAAATTGGAAAAAATACTTTATTCTTAAGTTCTTACTGGGAAAAAGTTTTTTAACGATTCTTCTCATCTATTAAATATCCAAAAGAACAAGAAAAAACTTCGAAAACAGCTGAACTCAAATTTTTTAACTCGCTAACGGGTTTTTTTTTGTAGAATTCCTCATATATGAACCTGAGTGACCTGCCCAGAGTTTGAGGGAGCTAAACACTAGGACGTGAGTCAATGTTACTCTGGCCAGGTAGCGTTATTAATGAAATTGTGTGAGTGATAAGAGTGATCTAGCGTCGGATGGAGGGTACTAATTTTCAGTGTTCAGATCGAAGGAACCGAAGTCAGATGTCGCAATCGAACCCATAACTGAAGTACACGTGCAGGAGAAATAGGAATAACACCTGAACCGGTAGTGGATGAAGGGTACTTATTATTAGGTGGTGAATCTTGGTACTACCACCAGATGACATTCTTCATTTCACTATTGCAGTACCTGAGCAAGGTACAAAGAAACATGTGTAGTATTGCCATCCTCTGTCGTACTTCAACCTATAAATGAAGTAATAGTGCAGAATTCGCATATCGCGATACAGCTGATCCTACTTTCTTCAATCTAGATCACTAGGTGCTAGTATACATTACAGTGGCTCTACGGTTCAGCCTCTCAGTATAGTCCATCTATTCTGAATCAAATGAAAAATGTCATTCCGAAACTTGAGTATAAAAAAATAATTTTAAGGCACCATATTTTTAAAAGACAATATCTCTCTGTGTTATTTATGTAGCAATTTGAAAAAAATTCTTTCACATTCCAAAGTCAAGTTATTTTGTGCTAACGATTTTCAATTTCGTTAACCATTCCAGCTCTTATTCGCGCTTTCGTCCCCCCCGTTGCCACCATCGGAGATCGCAGCGCGGCGATAGTTCCTCCAATTTGTCATACTTGAAAGTACACGGGAGCGCAGCACGTCGACGACAACGACACACCCGTCCCCTGTCACCGGCGGAAAAATTGCCCGTAAGCCGACTGGCCATTTGCCTGGGGTGCGCGACTGGAACTTGTAACGCGGCTTTCCGCGCTCCCGCGTTCGTCCGAACGAGGGCGACGGATACTCCGGGCGCCGCGAATGTTTGACGAGCCGTAAAACTTTTTACAATTTTTCGACCGGCGCAAAGTACGACGGGGAGAAATAACCGATGCAGCTGACAGCCCCTCTCCCCTAGCCCCCCCCCCCAAACCTCGCACGTACGCGACGACGATTGCTCTTTGGAGGCTTTTTTCTCACTTCGAGTTCGTCGGTACGTTTTCCCGACGCATTCTTTTTTTATTGATTCTCCGGTCCCCCGCCGCCGCTTCTCTTCATTTAATTTCTCGCGGAGTCTCGGGCGCCCCGGGCCGCCGGACTCGCTTCTTTTTTCTCCTCCTTTAATCTCCGTACTTCTTTTAACGAGACGTTTTGAGGGGAGCGAGTTCGAGAGGAGGCGAGTCGTCGGAACTTTGGAAATAAACGGAATTTCTCCAGGAGTCTGACCCTCTCGTCCCGCGCCTTTGGAAGTTTTCCAATTTATAAGGGGATACCCGGTGAAGCCCGTGTTAACAAATATGTGACCTTTTTTTCGCTATTGTAATTTTATCGGAACTACAAGAGTTTCACGTTCGAACATTTTTCGCGAAAGTAGAAGCGCGCCGTTGTGTGTATTTCTTTCGTAGCTGGTGCATTTACATTTATTTCCATTTATCAAGGTACTCACAATTTTATTTAAATTTATCGGTAATATTGTTTACATTATTCATTGACTGATTGAAATGTTTGATGGAAAGAATTTGATCGTGAATATTTTCTGACTGAAATGCCTAGATTTTTCATTGTTATTATTATCGTGATTAGGCAGACAATAAAATAATACTTTTCAACATAGATGCGGTAGTAAATTTACCTCATGTGATCTTTTCAACTCGAGAAAAGCAAGAGAACATTATTTTATGAAACAAACAACATTAAAATGAGGACTGAAAATTAACATTAGTTTGAATTTAGAGGTAAGAGTTATACAGGATGTTCGGGACCCCCTTCCGATTTTGGAATTAACTACCTAAAGACAAAAGTGACTCCCTAGGTTGGTAGAATTTTCGACGAGGATTCCAATGGTGACCATGAATTTGACCTTGAACATTTCATTCAAGGTCATTTGAAGGTCAACTTCATTTTTTCAAATAGAAACCCTTATTTTAGTCTTGATTTAACTGTCTGGAGTCTTGCCTAAACTGGCTGCGCCGCCCCAGATCTTGCCTTAACTGGCTGGGTGGCCCAAGGTCTTGCCTTAACCGGCTATGCTACCCGAGGTCATTTTAGGTCATTCTGATCACCGACAGGTATACACCCTGATATATAATTTTGCGCTATTTCATGATTCGGAGTAAAAAGTAGGAGTTCCCATCAAAAAGATATCTTCACCTTCAAATCAAGGTCAAAATAACCCATGGTATGGTACATATCTGAACGTAAAATTTCGTGCTCTTCAGAATCCAAAGTCAAAAATAAGGGTTTCCATTTGAAAAAATGAAGTTGACCTTCAAATGACCTTAAATGAAATATTCAAGGTCACCATTGGAATCCTCATTAAATTGAAAATTCTACGACCTAGGGAGTCAATTTTTTCTATAGGTAGTTGATTCCAAAATGGGTAGGGGGTCCCGAACATTTCGAACACCCTGTATAAATAAAATTTATTAATTCTATAAATGAATATAATAAGAAATTGAACAATTAATTTAGTAAGAAATTTAGTAACAATAATACCTTTTGTCATCGTTAGAAGATCTGCGTTGTTACACTAATTTCTCTGGTGATGTGGTGATGTGTGTGATGATTTGTTCCTTTTGTTTCCAGACAAAACTCGAAAAGAAAGATCTTGCTACATTAACGAGGAGTTTCTCACGAAATTTCCTCTTTCGAAGAATTTAATTTCTTTTTTTACGGAAAAGTACATTTCATAAAACTAATCCTCTACGTTTATTAAAATTTCTTTATACCTAATTTTTTCTGGAATTTTCAATATTATAATTAATTTACTTCTAGTGCAGAAAGTGCAATTCAAAATAATTGTAGTTTTCATAAATTCTACATTTCATAAAAAAGAAACAATCTGAAAACCAATATTATAATGTAAAGCGGAGAGAAAAATAATTCAAGCTCCGAAGCACCACCAAATACAATATCGCACCGAATTAGAAACTGTTCCCCGAGCTATTGCGCACAAGTCACGGGGAAAGAGCCGCACAAAGGACGAGTTGCCTCCTTCCCAGGGCATGGGAGAGAAACAATTTCCAGGGCAGCTGTTAAGAATCAGCGTTGTGAATCTCTCCTTACACGCTGGCGCGCAAACAAGCCTCGAGCTCGTTATACGGCTTTCCCCCAGCCCCGCCGCCGGAGCTTCCGTATAATTTAAGTTGATGCGAGTTACATCCGCGGCCCACGCCCGCCTTATAAAAGCCGGCCGGGCCCGCGTGAGCAAGCGTCGTGTCGCCCCATTATTAAGGCGCCCTTGCGGCGTCACGCTGGCTGCTACCTTCGCGCAAAGTGCCGCCCCTGATTGATTGTAATTAACTGCCCGCGATGCGGGATTACGAGTTTGCCGAGGATTTGGCCGAGCTCGAATGAGTGATGCTCGAGATTTACTTAGCAGACTTTCCACTAGCGATCAATTGATTTCACCGAATTTATTTGGAACTTCTTATTCGAATACTCGCAGCTTTTTCTTCGCAAAGAAATATTCGAAAGCTTTTACTTTTTACTTATTGAGTCTTGTAAACTTAAAATTTCTCGCTCTTTCAAAATCTGAAGTCAAAAATATGGGTTCCTATTAAAAAAAAACAAAGTTGACCTTGAAATAACCTTGAAGGTCATCGACAAGGTCAAAACCAAGGTCACTTAGATCCAGCGCCAAAAGTTACTATGGAAATTACCTTAACCTGGGTAAAAAATAATTTATTTAAAAACTTATACAC